>VWZS01006630.1:633-146591 GCA_013397075.1 Rhabdornis inornatus
AAATATCATTGTTTGCTGGATGTTATTACCATTGTCTGTACATTAGATCACACAGACATGAGACAGAAGGAAATGTGTAAGTGTCGAAGGTCTGAGCAAGTGAGATGGAAGTTTTTACGTGATGAAGATTTTACATGGTGTTTAGTAGTATGTTCACGATATGGAGAAAAGGGGTGGAATGTCCTGGGGTGATGTTGTGGTGCTTGTATCCCCAATCGTGTGTTCTGTTTGTGCTTCGTGTTGTGTTCTGTGCTTTCGGGACTGGCTCTGAGGGTGAGGGTTTGTTTTGTCTTGTTGTCAGCTGGCTCACCTCCCCCATGGTCTGTGTTTAGGAAAGGCTGGGCTTTGATTTGCTTGCTGGCTTTGCTTGCTTACTTTGCTTGCTTACTTGTTTGCTTTGCTTGCTTGCTCCTACTTTTTGCTTTTTGCCTAAATAAAATTATACCATCTGAACCTCTTCTGGACGGGGACCTGGGAAACGCCAAGAAACGCCGGGAGTCTGCATTTTGTGATCAGCAGCAGTCATCCCCAGCGCCGGAGACTGATAACTGGGCGACCACTCGCAGGAGAGACTTTCTGAGTTTGTCATCCTTTCAGAGTGGTGAAGGAGTTTTTTTGTCATCTGGTGTTGTTCAGGGTTTTTTTTGTGTGTGCTGGGGAGTGTTTTCCTTGTTAAATAAACAGGTTTTTCCACTTCTCTCTGAGAAAATTCTTCCCAAACCTAGTGGTGGGGGGAGGAGCCATGGGGGTTTGCTTTCTGGGGGCTCCTTCCGGAGGTTTTCCCCCAGATTTGCCCTAAACCAGGACAAGTGGTCAGGTCCAGGAGGAAGGAGTGTTCCATTTGTGCTCTGTTGTGCAGGGTATTCCTGCATGCCAGCATTGGAGGAAAGAATCCTTGACTCTTGGGAGCCTCTGAGAAAAGGCCTGAAGTAGCCCCAGATACATGTCACAGGGACAGGGCTCTGCCACCTTGAATGAAAAAAATTGTTGTTGGGAATTAAACATGTTCTCTTGTCAGCCCATCAAAGAAAGTATAGGTAGAAGCAGCATGTTGCAGAAATAAGCAAGTCTGGAAGTCGTGTCTAGGAATAAGATAGGAGTAACTTGCCAAGAGAAGATGATTTTCAGTAAAAGATCATAGCAAGAAATTCATCACTTATGGCTTTTTAATTAAATGTGTTTTGGAAGGGATGGGCAAATATGTTCTCAGGGGAGAGATCATTTCAGCCACAGGCCTAAGGCTGCCACCAAAGATGAGGGTGTACACGCTGCAGTAGATGTTACTGCAAACCACGTAGTGCTTTGTGAGCAGCGGGAGTGTCCCTCCTGCATTTGCATTTACAGGCTGCAAAAAAGAGTGAATGATTTCTCCCAAGTTCATAAGCAGGGCCAGGAAGAGACCAGAAGTCACCAGGGTCTAGTGGCACTGCGCTTCACTGGATTCAAGGTGGAGACATAAAGGTAACTTATTTATTTATGTCCTTCCTTTAGTCCTCATGTTTCTTGACTGCTTTTTAGAGCTCTTAACACAGGAATACAGGGTTAGGGATTGAATCTTGGTGTACATCTGAGTCCTTCCTGATGAAGGACTGAATTACAAGACCTAAATAGGATCTCTTCCAAAATGGAAGGGCAGATATTCTCTGTGTTATCCTGCAGCTGACCATAGGTGCAAGTGGTCTTCTGTTTCATTCATTGCTTTGGCTAATTCAGTACCTGGAGGGTTATATTATATTTTGTCTTCCTATAGTGGATCAGATTCTTCTCTTGCTTGTATGGAAGCTACTTTTGATGAAGTCGGTGAGCAGCCTCTCGTGTAGACAAATGCAAGGAAGGGCCTGATGTCTCGGGTGGGTTTGATCATCACACTTCTCTGGATGTCTTCACAGCTGCTCTTGTGTTTCTGTTTGGGCTCTAGAAATGTTGGCTCTAAACATAATTTTTTCCCCTGGGGTATTGAGGAAGCAAGATTATCTTGTTCATGGAAGTACCATCATTTTGATTTTTGTTATTTTATCAATACAGTGTCTTCCCCACGTTCTGAAAATCCTTTTGCCCAGGTCATTCAGTATGTAGTTGTAGTATATGATTTGGCATGCCTTACTGAGGAAAAGATGAAACAGAAAACACCAGATTTATTATTGAGTCACGGACTAACATATTTTTTGAGTTCCCAGGGCTTTATCATAGTGCCCATCCTGGGTCTTGTTAGTAAAGAGATAATCATGAGAATTAGATCACTGAGATCATGATATACTGCTGTGTTAGACAAGATTCATGGTTGAGAGAGGATATGGCATTTACTGGGCCTTTTAAATGTCACATCCAGATTTTAAAGGCTGTAGTCTTAGAATAAACAAAAGAGAATGCAACTAGCTCAAGCAGCTTTAAAATGAGCAGCATCCTGGTGATCCAGAGGGAGCCTGTGGTCCGTATTTATGCAGCAGATACCAGACTAAGCAGCCACTGGAAACCACGCAAGGATGATAGCAGCGTCTTTCTTGAGATACAAGGTAAGATGTGCCTATGTGATCAGCATTCATTTAATTTAGCAGCAGAAGGAAGTAAGTAATACGAAGTTCTTATCAGAGTGATGCACAAGAAGTTACACATTAATCGCCTGAGTAATTTTGGTTGGAGTACTGTAGATGAAGTGATTGAATACCACACAAAGTAAGCAGTCTCTACAACCAGTTGCTTGGCAATTGAATGACTGGATGGAAGTTTTCTTAGCTGTGTGATAGTTCAAGTAGATAACACTGGGCAAAATTTATTTCTTTCCTCAGATGCATTCTTCACGGACAGAAACAGGCCCATAGGAGGTTAATCCACAGAGCTGAATTCTGTACACTGCAGTGCTGTACAGCATAGAAATGCATGTGGGCAGTTCTCACTGATCAGATGTGATAGTTCATTATCTGCAGGCCTTTTAAAATCGGGCTGGTTTTGTAATGTTTATGAACTGATAAATGTTGCCAAATTGCTTGGAAATTTACTCACAATCTTCAAGGGACATTCGGCTTTTAAAATTATACTTGAAGCATACATCCTTACTTAAGGCTCTTATTTTTTTTCTGTGTGGCTTATGGAAGTGTGCATGTGTGTATATCTATATTTAAAAGTGTCCTTTTCTCTGTTTTCCATGCTCTCAGATCAGAACTGCTTTAAATCAATTAAAAATTGATTTTTTAAAACTTTTTTTTCTTCAGTACTAATTTCTAGAATAAAGTTCAGTTATCTCTTAGAATGTTTTACATTTTTAACCAAGTGGCACAATAGGGCAGCAAGTCACTGCATGGTGAAGTGTGGTAATCTGCCCTCAGGGGTGAATTGTAACTGATGTAAAGGAAGATGAAAAGTCATTGGTGTTTTGTGAGAGGGCTAAATGATCTCTTTTGGCCTTAAGACCTATATATATTGATTTTAAATTATCTTGCTTTACCTGCTGCCTATAAATTTACAAATTCAAGTTAAATGAACATAAAACATATTCTATTTGAGTCCACTGTATTTGTATAGGGTTTTAACAAAGCCATTTTAAATATCGTTCTTTTTATTAATTCTGCTTTGCTGTTTATAGCTCTCTTAGAGTACTTCTCATTTTGGAGGAGCAGTCTAGCAACATTTGTATGCTTCACTGTGATTGAATCCTAATGCAAATCCAAGTCTTTGTTATTCTTGTATTCACTGCAGTGACCTTGATAATGTGAATGCTTCACCTTTGCTGCTCCTTGGAAGGCAGTCCTGTGAAATGGCATCAATTACATGCATTGCTAGGATCCCATTTTTAATACCACAGAATTAAAAAATTAAAACCAGTTAGAGCTAGTTAATGGGCTTCCCCTTTGTGTGAGGGAGAGGAAAGGGGAATGAACAAAGGAGAATAGAAGCTGAGTTGTTTGAGAGGAGGTAATCTCGATTTTGTTTCTGCTATAGATTAGGAATGATCAATTATCATGTAAGAAGGCAGAGAAGCTAATATGCCCCAGAATCTACACATAGTTATTTAATCATCCTGTCTGATGCATCATTCACTTTTTTAATGCTACTTACTGTTATAATTTCACATTTATGCAGGGAACATTTAGGGAGAGAGAGTCATGCTAATAGGCAACAACCTGGGAACAGAATAGTGGAGAACCCATATGGTTTGATTTCTGTCTCTTCAATCTAAGCAGCCTGAGCCCATGCAAACTGTTGTACGTGTCTGATCTTGAGATGATACCCCTGTGGATGACTCAAGGCAACGTCGGAAGGAAAACCTTCATGAGCTCCCATCTGTACTGGGTGGGTAGGTCTCAGTGGTGCTATAAGCTGTTTTTTTCCAGGAGCAAGTGGAAACCAACGTCATCACGGACCTGTGAAGGATACAGGCAAATGGCTGTGAGCAGCCATTTGTGCAGTAGTTGTGCAGTGAGCTCTAGTAGCCCCCCCCCCATCCTATCATCTGCTGTTTGGGCTACTTTCAGACATCTTCAAGGCACAATTTCAGCCAGCCACTAGATGCAATGAGCACTTGCAGCATTAGGGTTGGTCAAAGGAGAGTGACAAATGTGCAGAGTGATACCAAACAGGAAAGTGTTTTATGTTTTGCATCTATGAAGACATACATATATGTATTTTAATTCCTCAGTAAAGTTTTTAGTGGTCTAGTCCACACACTCAATAAAGATGAAGATGAGAGAGTTAGAAGGACTGGGGCACTTCCTTAGGTCTATCCAAGTCACTCCCTGGTCCAAGTTGGAGAAGAGAGCCAAGAAACCCCTCAGAAGGAGGAAACCACAGTGACTGATGTTGAAATGCCCTTTTATCTTCTAACATTCACAAAGCTGAAGGGAAACGAGTGACCAGTATAAGGAGAACTTGCCAAAACCAAATCTGGTCCTGTTACAGTGGTTGTGAACCCAAAGAGGAATCTGGATGCAGTGAAACTTGTCTTTCCTCCATCTTTCTACAATATCATGGGAAGAATGAGACAATGTCACCAAAGCCTCAGGATACTTTAGAGAGTGCATGTGCAGCTACCATTTGAAACAGCTAAAATCTCGGTTGGGACCATTAGCTTCTGCATGGCAATCCCACCCTTAGATGTTCAGGCTGTTCTCCTGGTACCATAGCATTGCCCTGACCTCCAGAGCCTGTGGTGACCCAGGGTTTAGGACATACCCTGTCAGCAGTAAGGGGAAAAATTGGACTAGAGACTCCCTGTACAGTCCGTAAATTGGATTTTCATGTTAGAAATGTTCTGGTATATTCTTGAATTTTACTGCACCCCTGGACTGTGGTGAGGTGGTGCTGTAGCTAGAGGTCTGGCAGAGTTTGTCTCTAAATCCTTATCAACACCTTCGGAAACTAACTGAAAAAGCCTGCTATATTTTGTCAGAAGAGTCTGTATCTGCTTCCTGCAGAAAAGTGATGCCTCTGCAGGGTGGGAGATCAAAAGCCATGCTTTCATATGCAGTTGCATTTATCCTGTTTGAAAGGTTGATGTTCATCCTAAGCTTGTGTTGCTCGGTCGTGATCTCTGCAGTTTTGCCTCAGCAAAGCAATTTTGCTCAGTGCTTGTCTTTAGGCACAGAACTAGTGCTTCTACTTGGAAACAGAAGTTGGAGAGAGTTATTAAATTATGAAAACAAGCCTTTGCCACAAATTTTCCCAAAATTTTCCTCTTTGTCACTCACATGGGGGTTTTGTTCCATGTTTGAGCTCAGTGTGATATCACAAGTTTCTTGTGATTTAAATAGGAGAAGCCAGCTGTCAGGAGTAATGCTTGCAGGTATTCCTTCTTTTCTTTATTTGCTTTACAGCAGTGCCTGCAGGTCAAAGCAAAGATTGTGCTGGCAGCACCTGAATAGTTAGTTCCTGCCCCTCAAGTCTATACAGATAAAGGAATTACTGTTATCTCCATTGCACAAATAACAGCACAAATAACAGAAAGATGAAGTGACTTGCCCATGGTCATGCTGGGAGTCTCTGGCAGAGCCGGAAAGCAGAGTATTGTTTCCTCTGGTCTGATGCTTTTGGCCCAGTGCCATCCTTTTGTGTGACTAGCCGCTTTCAGTAATTTGGATTTTTCCGTAATGTCTCCTGGCAAAAACAAGCCAGCTGGTAAATGGCACTAAATATATGTCTCTTGGACCTCTGCCTTTCAAGACCCTTTTTATTTTTATCACTTATCTTGTGATAGCCATGTGTCTGTGTAGAGCCGTGTGTCTGGAGGGATCTCAGGATGTGCTCATCTAACCTGCTTTAAAACCTCCACACGTGCCATAGGTTCATTGGGTGTTTTTTTTTCCAGTGCTTCATTCTTTTTGTTCTTAGAAAGCTGCTCCTAAATTTAAAACCATGCTTGTCTTGCTCCAGAGACAGCAGCCTTTTACTTATTTGGAGACTCATGTTCTCTTTCAGTCTTCTTTTGCCCAGGACACAACAGTCTCTGTTCATAGCTTTCTTAACTTGTGGGAGTTCTCCAATTCCCTCTTGGATTCCATAAAAGTGCACTGTGTTTTTCCTGCCATTCAAAACAGGCACAGTATGGAGATTCCCCAAGTGCTTCTTCCTTCTCCCCAAGGACCTGATAAATCACTTTGCCTACTGGGAAGCCATGGGTTGAGGACTTGCCAGAGCAAACAGCATGGACAAGGTGCATTCCATGCCAAACAGGGCATCAAGACATATAGGAAGATTTACTGAGCCAGGGACACCCCTGAGGATTGCTAAGACCCGCCAGAAGCCCACAGCTTGTACAGGAGCAACTGATGAGCAGGCAGGACTAGGAGTACCCACTGCCAAAAAGAGTGGCCCCAGGGAGAGCTGCGAATGAACAGGAGGGGAAACAGGGCGTGGTGTGACAGTTTATGTGGGAGGGTGCACAGGGAGGTCACCGTCTGCTGACTTGAAGGGGAGAAGAAATTCAGTTCATCCCATTCCTACCAGTTTGATGGAGCCAGCAAGAGAAGACCTCTGGGAAGACCTTACAGCACCATCCAGTGCCCAAAGGGGACCTACAAGAAAGCTGGAGAGGGACTTTCACCAGGGCCTATAAGGATAGGACAAGGGGTAATGGCTTTAGACTATAAGAGGGTAGATTCAGACTTGAAATAAGGAAAAAATTTTTTTACGATGAGGGTGTTGAGGTGCCTTGCACAGGCTGCCCAGAGAGGTTGTGGTTGTGACCTTCCTAGAAGTGTTCAAGGCTTGGCTTGATGAGGCTCTAGGTAACCTGGTCTACTGGAAAGTGTCCCTGCCCATGGCATCAGGGTTGGAACTAGGTGATCTTTAAGGTCTTTTCCCACTCAGATAATTTTATGATTCTGTGAAGCTGCATCTTCTTCCTCCCTTGCAAGTGGACATTGCATGCTCCCATATTTCACACTGCAAATGTTACCCTTTAGGAAGCTGAAGGTACACAAATTTCCCTTGATTGTACCAAGAGGTATTTTCCCAAGCACCTGTAGTAAAACTTTGATTTCTGCTGACTTTGGTAGTTAGCTTCATCTCAGTGTTTGGAACCTGAGATTTTAGGACTAACAGTGCCCATGGTGACACTTAAGTGCCAAAAGACTGGGCATGATAACTGAGTTGGCAGCAAGGATGAAATCTGTTAGATATTTTTATTTGTCTGCCATTTCCCTTAAAAACAGTAGGAGCCTGGGCAGCCTTTGCTCTGATCCAGAAAAGCCACTGTCAGTCTCAAACCGAGGGTTTTATATAATCACAGGTACATAAACCTTTCAATTTCAGCTCTAGTAATTTTGATACAGGGGTTTGATCTAGTATTACCTGTTCAATACATTGTTATTTGTTTTTAAGAATTTTATTTCAAGCCTTCCAGTCTTCATTGGGGAACTCATGGAAGAGGTCTGGATTGTGGTTCTGCAAAGCTGTAACCAGCTCAAGGTCCTATGACAAGTGGTGGGCTCACGCTTTTCTCCCATTTCTGAATTGGAGGTGAGATAAGAAGAGTGGTGGTATTCAGAGGACCAAATACTACAGGAAATCCAAAACAAGCTACAGTGGGAGTTAAGAACTTTGCCTATTCTTCCCTCTGACCTGATGCACCTTTCAGTGGTTGTTCTTCAAATGGAAATGTAGGGAATTAATTTGCCTGCCCCTGATTTAACTTGAGTGTTTAGTAATTTGGCTTTAATGTTAGAATTCATCAACAAGACTGACTGCTGTATCATACAGAGTGGCAGGCTTGGCAGAGAAGGAAATTTCCCACACAGTTTAAAAGTGGTCCATGAATTTGCAGGGTTTAGAGTATGATAACAGCTAGAAAAAGGACACAGCAAGTCTTGCACAAAGAAAGGAGCCAATTTAGGAATTAAGAAGGTGTGGTGGTAGGAAGCAGGAACATGCACACTTTACATTTAGTTCAGTAGCTGTGGTTTGGCTTTGTTTTGTTCTTAATAGTATGTGGTTTTTTAAAACGAAGTTTTTGCTTAAATGCAAATCAGATATTAGGTTACTAAAAATAGGGAAGGCACTCCTTGGTAAGCATGGTGGAAGCTAGTCTGATAAATGTACTCAATAATGAGAATTCTATGGCAAAACGCTGAGCCCTGTGGCTACGATCCAGCAAAATGCTGACAGTAGTGGTAGTGCTCATGCACTTAAAATTAAGCATTTTCCAAAAATGCTTTGGTGAACCAGAGCTGGAATCCTTATCGCCTTGCTAGGAGTGAATTTATGAGAGCCTTGTAAGTCAATAGTATTTATTCTTAGGCTTCACAACTAAACCACTAACGGAATATAGGGAAATTACACCTTTTCTGTGGTGTGAAGAAATCTGGGTCCGGTCTTAACCGCAAACTGTTCCTCAGCTTTCAGAAAAACTTACTATCTTGATTTTCAGAGGCGCTAGATAAACAACATCAAGTATTGGAATTTCCTGTGGATCTGCACCCTCTAGGAAGATATTTCTTCATGCCTCTCTTCCCTGCTCTAACAAATATTTGTCTCAGATACACATTGGCTTTGAGTGCCAGTACCTGCTAGGGACATCAGGGATGCCTCTTTTTCCTGAGCCTAGGCAACCTGTGATGCCCTAATGTCTCCCTCTCCCTTCTGAGGATCATGATAAATTGCAGCTTAATAGGAGCTGGCTGTACAGGACACAGGGCTATGCTGCTGTAAATACAAATTAATGTATGTTAGGCCTGGCAATTGAAAAACTGTTTCTCAAACAATGAGCTATGGTCAGGGCCACTTGCCAGACCTCTTTTTAAAATTATTTTTTCTAAACAGCCTGTAGCTGTGTGAAGGGGACTTTGCACCTGCAAAATACTGGTGAGTGTTTGCAAGCCTCCAGGTTTCAAGAGAAAAAAATTAACTTGATTGACATTGCAGATCGCGCCCTTTGAAGCCTTCGTTATACAGAGTCCTTAAAATTCCTTAAAACTATGTATACCAATATTCCTGCTAAGGACTTGAATGTGTTTGTTGATGAACAAGCTGGAGGTAATACTTTCCCTCCTTTGAGATGAGTGTGCTCAATATTAACACAATTTTCTCTTGTGATATCTGGTCATGTTTTCCTCAGGCCTCGTGCCTGCAAGTTTTTTGGATCTGCAGACAGCTTCCATTCTTTAAGAGTACACGTCTCTCATCCATGATATGCAGGAGCTGAGAGCGTGTCTGTGCAACTCTGTAAACAGAAGACAAATGGCAAGAATCCAATTTAATTTTTGAAACCATGTGCTTCTAAGAGCTTTGCCAAAGGTTATGTGTTTCTTTGAGATGGCAGTGAAATACTTTACGTATCATTAAATATTCTGGCTCTATTCTATATGGGGCCGTGTGCACATGAGGAATGACAAGGTAGTCTTACCCAAAAGGCTCTACAGTTTAGTGCCTAGATTTTTGTGGTGTATTTAGGCTCTGCTTGTAATCCTGTCGCAGTTCTAATACATGATATCCCTGACACAAAGTAACTTCCTTATGGTAGATTTTTTAGAAATTAATTGCTTGCTTTTTGGTGTAAGCGGTGAATTTTGGAAACTTTCATGCAGTCGGTAAGAGAAAGGAGTGCCAGAGGTGAGATGTTTCTATGCCTTCTTGGGTTGCCTCCACAAGGGTAGGCACTTAGGTAGGTGAGTCTTAGCAATATTTTGTTTCCTCAAAATATTTTGTAAATGGCAAAACTTTCATTGGTTGCATCCTGTGTCCTTCGAGGAATATGTCTTGAGTCCTGCTGTCTCACAATTAACAATATATATTTTGATTAAGAGGAAAAGACTACATGCAAACATTTAAAGCTATGGATTTGTTTTCACAATTTATATATCAATAATCAGTACTTGGTCTTAATAACAAAGAATATTTTACAGACACATTTTACAGACACAAGTTATTGCAGGAAGGATTTCAGTAGTGATTTTTCACATGCAGCAAGACGTTTGTTGCTATTTGTTCTTTGAATACCATTTTACAGGAGTAGCAAAATATCATTGAGTGTTCATCTAAAGATTTACGATTAGAAGCAGTAGGTCCTTACAAGTGGGTCAGTTGACATTAGGCTGCTGTTCTGGTTTCCTCTATTTTCTCTTTGCTGATTCTCTTGCAAGCTCCTTTAGGAGAAACTCAGAGAAAAGAAAGCCTTGAATTACTAAATTTAGTGTGCACACACCTCTCCTTCCCCTAAACGTACTTAATTACTGCAAGAACACAGAGTATTGGGGCACAGTAAATCCTGAGGCCTTAGACCACATTGGTGCATAGCCATGCAGATCTCCTGAGCTGTTACAGAGATCAGAAGTAAAAGATGAACCATTATCCCTGTGCTAATGCAAATTGCATGCAGATTACTTCTGTTATTTCTCTAATGTGAATATGAATTGAAGGTGATTTTTTTTGGTTTGTGTTTGCCAAGACAAGATCAGTTCTCTGCAGTGAGAGTGCTGGTAATTAAAAGCATTGGGTTAATAGTGTCCATAAAACCACAGCATCCCTACTGCTCTCTTTGCCTTTAGCAAAAGTACTTTTCTGGTATCTTAGGTCCAAGGATTAGAAGCCTAGAGAGAAGTTATCTGAGAAGAGCTTTGTCAAAGAAAGAACGGCTCTTCAACACAATTAGGCACCAACTGGGGTTTCACTTTTCATGAACCCAACCTTCTGTCCACCTGGGAGGCAGCAAGTTCTTGAGAGCACCCTTGGCCATTACTAGCTTGGGCGTCAAGTCATGTCTTGGTGTCAAGCTTAAAGAGCTGTGTTGAATCTTACTGGAACCAGGATGGGAGCCACCTGAAAGACCACCCCTTTTCAAATGAGATAGATTTGGTTGCTAGGGTTAGTCATGGATTCATATTACAAAAATGGGGCCCTGCCTTCTGTCAAGGCCATGGAGTGCTTCTGCTGGATTCCCCTCTCTTGTTTGACCTGTTTTGTTTCAAGGTATAGATAAGGGCATCTCAGGTTTCAGAGGCATTCAAAATGTCCATTCAGACTGCAAAGAGATCTAAGACCTGGCACCTCAGGGGTTCATCTTGGGACATAGAAGTTGTGAAGAAATATTATGTATTCATTGCCAAAGCAATTTGAAGATTGTGTTCTCATTTTGATATTTGATGCATGAAAAGGACTAACATGAAGTCCCCCATCTACACAAGAGATACCTTGAAGAATCATTCAAAAGAAGATGATCTCCATCTATGAATGATGTTTTAGGATTTGTCTCCTGCTTGGCAAGGTGTTTGGATTTAATCTGATCCTGGGGCTAAAATTTACCTCTTTGCCTTATTTAGGGCCAGTGCAGGATTGAAATCCCATGAAAGACCTCAGATAGAACAGAAATGACATTTAATGCTACTTAGTACAACGACCTTTCATTCCCTAGACTCTGTTTTCAAAAACATTTGCAAGCACTTGCAAACTTGGGGCCCAGCCTGTTTGCTTAACTAGCCAGGCATGGTTTGCGGCTCTTTGTTCTCAAGGGACAAAGAGTTTTGAAATCAGACAAACTTGAGTACACTTTGGGATATGAAAAATTTGCAGCACAAAAGACAAGCTATGAGTTAAGTCCTAAGTTCTGACCCAGGTGTAATATTCACAGTAAAAGTACCCCTAAGGGAGCCACTGGGTGTTAAGGTGCCCTAAAAGTTCCTATGTAGAAATGTAAAGAGGTAATACAGTGAAAACATTTTTTCCCCTTCCCTGTGCAGTATTTCTATTTCAACTAATATGTCTATATTTTTTTTAATTAACCTACTGCTTGAAGCCACCTGCAATTTCGCAATGCCTTTAGTGTGACTTGGTGAATAAGGCAAGTCTTGCTTCAAACTCTGAAGTCATCAAAGGCCTGAGAAAAAAAATTAGAAACTGAGTGAAAAATTACAATATACCAGGCTTTTGAAGTGAAACCAGAGTTATTTGTCTCGTGGTTATTATTCTAATACAGGTTTTATTTTCTTCAATTATAGCTGGTTTTATTAAGTGCATTAATTATAACATAACTGTTTGGTTATATGATAACAGATAAAAGTTATGGCTTTGGGACTGAGATGGGGAGCCATTTGCTGTTGTTTCTGCCAGAGTGAAAAATACCAAGGCAAAAGTAATTGGTCTGGAGAGAGTGTTAGATAGACCATGAAAAGTAGAAACTTGCTTTGTTTTGTCTTGGTACAGTGGCTGTTCACCTGAGAACATTAGTTTCTCTTAAAATATAATTAGTATTTTATTCCACTAAGCATTATTGTATGTTAGATATTAGTGGGACACAGCACAGTATGTAGTAAATATGGCGTTTGGTGCCTAGATGGCTAATTCAGTGCTAGTGTCATTATCAAAGGTTGCAGAGGAACAATGTCCTAAAATGTCTGTTCCTCGTGAAATAATTTTCTGTAGTTATTCAGATGTGACTAATGATGCATCTTCTGCAGAAACTTTAATTTATTTATTTGGTATGTCCCCTTACTCTTCTTAGGAAATATGAGAAACAGAAAAAAGAAAAAAGAAAAAAAGGAGGAATCAGTTTTCTATGCTTTTCTTTGCTTCCTGATAAATTTTTGGTCTCAGGAAAGCAGAAATGTACATTGGCAATTTCACACCTTGTTACATCTTCTATTTGCTTTCATCACATGCATGGCTGTTTTCATAGATGGCAAACATAAACATAAATGATGTAATAGCCCTCTTTGATCTTGACTGTGTGGCTGAGAAATTAATGCATATATGCAGAACGTGAACAATTCACAATGTACATCCACCTTTTGTTGTGTCAAGGCAGGGATTTGAACAAGACTTCTGTCTGCTTACAAAAGAAACATGAGGTATTACAGCTTTATGTATCTTGACTCTTAGGTGATTTTTTTTACATGTTGTACTCCAAATGGAAGGGCTCTGTGGTTTGACTTCTTTCTATTAAGAGGATGCTGCCCTTGCAGAAGCAGTGACCTTTGAAAAGCAAGTCTTAAGTAATCCTTTAATTTTTCTGAGATCATATAGCACAGTATCCAGTTGCAGGCTTTTAAGATGGAATGATTGCAGAGTTTGTCCATTTGCCTGGATTGGATTACTTTTTTTTACAAAGAAAACTCTAAAATACTTAAACCTTCCTTCCTTCACTTCAGAGCATCGTAATCTCTGTGCATTGAGGATGCAGAGTAGTTGCTGTATCATGCCAGCACCGCTGGGATTTATTGAATTTACTTAATTGACCTTTATCTCACAGTTACACTTTAACACTTCTTTGGAAGGAGATTCAAAAAGGATATGGTTACTCCTCTTCTAATTTACTTCAAGAGTTGGGTTACTCATTTTCTTATCTTCCATCCATTTCCCAGTAGAGCAGAGCATTCTATGAGCCACAACTGAATATTTTAGAGACTTGCACACCCAGAGATTGAAGTCCATGAAGCTGCTCATTAGGCAAGCTTTTTGCACATGCTTTTAGAAGGGAATGTTCTGTTTTAGGGGTGTAGGAAATTTAATGGGTGTGTTTGAGTGGCTGGTGGTGCATTTTGTGTTGTACAGTGCAGGTGCACATAAAGGAGAGGTAAACTACCCTGAACTGTCACAGTGTTAGCTGGCTTACGCTGGGCAGTGAATTGGCCACTGATAAAAGAAGCAGCCTGGCGTGATAGACAGGCCCTCGGAGAACAGAGCTAGGACAGAATTGGAGATAGACAAAGAATTGATCCAATGAGTTCCAGCCTAAGCTGCAGAGAGCTATTGGTCAGAGACCAGAGCAGCCTGAACTTTGAACCAATCACAGGCGCTTACCCGGGAACATTAAGAGGGCTAGTTAAGGTGAAGTCAGAACAATAAAAAGGCTTTTTGTCACAAGGACCACAGAGTGCTGCTTTTTCTGTCTCAAGCACAGCGCCAGTCAAGATAACACTGAACCTCCTAGGGAAAGGTTTTGCAGCAGAGTTTGCAAGTACTTACATTGTTTTTTTGGCTGTAAAGATGAAAAATCACTATTTGATCAGGAGATTTTGATACTGGGAATTGCATGATTTTCACCTTCCTGAGAAGCATTCAATACCAGGGAGGGCTGAGGTCTCCCTTCACTACTCTTCTCAAGTTTACTTTTGCTAGTAGAAGTTCAAAATGGTTTAATGCTCAGCGCTGATGTTCTCTATCCTGACAGACCTCTGCTGCCAGCTCTGTAAGCAGGGGTAGGCATTGCAGGGATTTGGGGACATTGGAGATCAGCCCCACAGGGCATAGGTGACTTTGTTTGAGTACTTTGGTGGCTTCTCCCTGTACATGGTAGCATCTGAGTGACTCATGATAAGTGATCAGTATCATCTATTTAACGAGGATTGTAAAATCTCCTTTTACTTCGCACCATCACCACACAGCGAGGCTTGTTATCTAATGCCCCTAAAAACTATGTAGCTTCCTTGCATCAGAAGGGGCTTTATTCTGTTTTAATGGAGCTCACTACTCGCTCTGTTTTTTCTGAGCTAATATATCTGACCGTACATGTGAGCACGGATCACGTATCTCATATGCACAACTCAGCTTTCTGTGTACATGTTATGCACAGTGAATATTTGGGCACCTGGGTTGATGGACAGAAATTCCTTACCAGATTAGCAGTTTGTATTTAGGTTGTTATTTGCCTTCACATAGCCCAAAAACTTGTAGAGGACATCAGTCAGAGAGGGGTAAGGTGACTTTTGCAGATAAAAAATTTTTGGTGATCACCCTGCAGTGCCTGCATAAATAATATGATCATCATTCAAATCAAGGTGGTTTTTACTTGCTCAGTGGAGCAGTTGTGAGCACAGTGGTGGGGGCATAGTTAAAAGGCAAACACTGTCTGTACATCTTGATGCCAGCTCTTCAGCAGAAAACAGTCTGGAAATAGCCAACACCTTTCAGGATCCTTCAAGAGCCAAGTGGGGAAAGTAAACAGGAGTGTAAAAAACTACAGCTGAAGCAAGACTGAGATGTAAGAACTTGCTATAACAGAGAAGTCTTGCTGCTAGCCCTCAGCCCAAGAATAATTGTCTGGAGCTCTTCCCTTACTTTTTGGCTTAAAATCAGACCTGGAAAAATTAATGTATTTGTTATCTTCATTTTACTTAATAGGTTGGGCTTTTTTATAGTGTTAAGATAATTAGCTAGTCCTGCATATATAAGAAATTTTTTTCTGTAGTTCCACATACATTTTGGAAGACGAAATGTGGTTGTTTGCTGCTGCTCTTAGCATTCCATATGGAATGCATATGGCCACAAAAGTCTTTGCCACAGGTCTCCTCAGGCCCCCTGTCATTCTTGCAGGAGCTGGCCTCTGTGGAGGGTGAGTTAAAGTCCTTCATCCAGGCATGGCCTGTTTTTATCTCTAAGGAAGCTGCTCTTGGCCCTGCAAATGGGAGACTATTAATTTCTCCCATCCCCTTTTCTTTTCACTTGGTGTTGTTTTTTTAATCACTGGCATGAAATACCTATGGTGTTAGGGTTGCATTGCCCATAGCAACTTTTGCTAGAGAGCTGGCAGGCATGGCAGCAACCACAATTTTAAATGTCTCTGCAGACACTGGACTGAATAAAAAGGGTCAGGCCTGTTTCTGATGCACATGCGCTACAAAGGGCAGATAATCTTTCAGGGCTGCGTCTTAAAATAATGAGCAGAGCTGGTATGGCTGCTCTCATGCTGTGGCTTCCCCAAGCACACTGCGAACTTCTGAACTGTGATTGCCATTAAAATCTTTTGCCATTTGCAAGGAATTAGCATCACCACGTGAGCTGTAACACCCCAGTGACATTTATGGAGAGCAGTTGAATTATAAAGGTTGTTATATTCCTTGCTTCTGAAAGGAGGGGGCTGAAAGGATGCCTAGGCTTAAACTACTTAAAATCAAAGAATTTAAGGACCCCATGTAATCTGAGGTCTTCTGAAAAATATATGCCTTGAAAGCAGGCAAAAGAAAGCAAAACATAATCAATATGTAATTCTGATAACATAGACCCCTGACACATTTGAAAAGAGAAGTTGTGGAGTTGATGTGTTTGAAAATTACTTGAAAAGACAGGGTTGATGTGTAAGCTGTGATAGTAGTTCATGCCTTGGTGGTTATGCTTCTGCAAATCTGTGCGAGTCCAATTGTTAAAAATGGGAAAATATCACCAAGGTAAAAACAGACCTCACTGATCTGCAGTAGCGAAGGATTGTCTTGCATTTGAGGATGTGCTGATGTGTTTGACTTTGGTTGAGGGCAGACCATCTTACTAACAATAGCTTTCATCTGTTTTTCTCCTGTCTTGCAGCACCTTCTCCAGTCAGTACTGTGAAGAAAGGGAAGATAACTAAAAATAGCATCTCTCTTTCCTGGCAGGAGCCAGAGCGACCGAATGGCATCATCCTGGAATATGAAATCAAATATTTTGAAAAGGTGTGATGGACTGATTGCTGAGCTTCCCAAGTACCTTCTCTTTATTGTTTTCTTCTTTTAGTTATTATTATTTGAGTCATGGAAGGGAATGGAGAGTTTTTATGTGTAAATCAATGTCAGATTGATTTTGCAGTAAATTATTAGGAAGACTTGAAATGAGGGTGTTGTTTTCTATTAGTGTGCCACTTGTCTTGAACAAGTGCATTAAATCTGTGTGTCAGATTCCTCTCCAGCCTTATCACGTTAAGATAGAGCCTGCTCATTTGTTAAAAATAGAAGGGGTTGGGGACTGAGCACCTGTCTCTCCCAGAAACATCAAGCAATCCCTTGGCTTTGGTATTTCAATTTCTCACTTGCTTTTCTATCCACTTTGAAAGGAGAAGAGAAGGGGGTTGTGGAGAGAATTTGTATGTGCTCTGATATGAAAAGGTCATCTTGGCTTAAAAACTTCTGGGTTTTCCAGCTCTTTCTCTCGATTTAAATGGAAGCAGTCTCTCAACAAAACTTTCCTCTCCTAGTCTTCATTTCAAATGGTGACTTGTTCTCTTCCTGCAAAATTAATGTCTTTTAAATGAAAATGGTTACAAATGCAATTTATCAAAGTAGTGTATTTTGAGTGATACTGCCTTAAATCTCTGGAAATCTTAGATTTCCGAAAATCAGGTTTTCAGGATTTGGCTGAATAGCAATTTTTTTGCCTTATCTGGAATTGTAAGGTGTTCTTTTTTCCTCCGAAATATCCAGGCTTTCTACATAAAACAAGAGGAAAATAATGAAATTAAGTGACAATTCACTTTTTTAGAGAAATTGAATTTCTATTTTGAGAAAGATATTCCATTAGCTCTATCTGTGATCCAGGTGAAATTGCTCAACATGGACCAGGACTAGATCCTTACTCCTTCTGTCTTCTTTCTCTGAATATGGGAAGGACCTGCTCAAGGAGTCCATGCAAACAAGGGAAAGAATTTAATAAATCTTCTCCATCAAAATAAAATCAACGTTATTTTTGCAGATGAGGGAGCTTGTGAAATACATTTGTGAGTTACTTAAATAGGGCTGAAGATTAAAGTACACAGCCAGAATCAGGTTATGTTGTTGCTGGAAATAATCCATTACTAATTATTTTATTAACTTGTTTGAATGACTGTTGGCATGTTTGAATCCTTACCATGGAATGACTTGGGAAGAATAGCTTTTAGAAAACAAAAAAGATAAAGCAAATAATTAAAGTGAAAAAATTGGTGTATTTGTTCATTTTTCTTAGTTTGCTTTCAAACAAATTGGCAGGAGAGGGTGCTTAAAGTGTTGTATTTGTAGTCCAGGGCTAGTGTCAAATAGATTCAGCAAATAGCTCTTCAAGAGTGAGTCCTTTGTGGAGGGGTAGCTCCAGCCAGTCCAAGTTCATGCTGTCCTGATTTATTTTCTTCATGCTGAGAATGAAGCTTAGTGTTTTCCATAGAGAAGCTCAAGAGTCGAAGTCAACAGTGTATTGAAAAGTTAATTGTCTAACATACAAGCAAAGATGTGACCTAATATTCACTTAGTGCTTTTTCACCAGTAGTTATGATAGGCTGGGGATATTGCCCTTAATCCTTTCTCTTTGTTGCTACTATAATTTATATTATCTCAATTTTCAGTCCTTCATAAGGGTAAATTCACATTAATTTCCAAGGGATAAGAATGGTTTCTATTAAGTGTTTGGGGAAACTAAGTTTTGTCAGATCACATTCCTGTAAGGGGGGGTCACTCCTTAATAAGAAAAAAAGGGCACATATATATGTATGTATGTTTGTGTGTGTATGTCTCTGTACACATTTCTCTTCTCAGGCTTCAACTGAGAAATTTTATAATCTTACATTTAAGAAATTCCCAGCACCTTAGCCAGGCATATTGTTGTCTGTGGGAAGCTGGCCCTTTAAATTAAAAAGAAAAAGGAAAAATGAGCCCAGATTCTAAGAGCTATCCAGAAATCTTGGTAAGGAACTACTAAAAAGTCTGATTTAACTCATAATAATTTGGATCTGAGAGATATGGTGAATAAAAAGCAGTTTCCAAATTTGTAGACCTTAATTTATGAGCTCTTGTCTAGATTATGTGTTACAGTAAATAAATCTAAGAGTAATTACTTAGCATTTCAACAAAATTTTAATCAAAGGACTGGAAGTGTTTCACATTAGAAACTGATGTAGATGAAGATTTATTTCAGCATTTTTCTTCAACTTCATTTCTTCAGAAGCACAATGCAAAAATTAGGTATTTTCCTAGAGTTTTGGTTTATCATTCCCTTCCTAAGGTCCAATTCATGGTTCTAGAAATGCAGGCATAAAGTTGTACAGTATATATTATTCTCACTTAGGCCTACTTACATTACTGGGAAGCCTTTTTGGTGTGAATCAAAATCCTTTTTTAAGGCGATGGGACTGGTTTTATCTTCCCTGTGCTTTGGGATTGATCTTTGTATGATAACCCTTTCCATTGCCCCAGGCCATGTTCATCCTGAGCAGTGGAAAGCTGCTTCTACTGCAAATGCCAGTTGCATGTCTCCTAGAATCATTGATTATAAAAGAGAAAATCAGATCTCACATTTTATATTGCAGAAAGGACCTTTAGAAAGGGGGGTTTGAGGAAGAAATCCTTTAAAATGCATGCTTCAGTCATCTTTTGTAATGTTTCTCTGGGGTTTGTTAAGAGTATGTCTTCTCTGGGAGCCACTCTGTGTGTGTTTGAACTTTGTGGTTTTTGTGGGGGTGTTGGGAAAAGGACCAAGAGACGAGCTACACCATCATCAAGTCCAAAGAGACGACGATTACAGCAGATGGTTTGAAGCCAGGCTCAGCATACATCTTCCAGATCCGAGCCCGGACAGCTGCCGGCTATGGGGGCTTCAGCCAAAAATTCGAGTTCGAAACCAGCCCACTGTGTAAGTCTTTTTAATTACTGTCAGCCCTTGTCTCTGCAGTGCTTACCAGAAACAAGTCAGGGGATCAATACCTTTGCAGAAAGCACTTCCTTTTATTGGCTTCATCCCTTGACTTTGGAAACGTCGGGCACATCATGGCTCTGCACTTGACATATCTGTCCTTTGCTTCCTCATGGTGAGGCAGGAGATCTTCAGACTTCAGAAATTCATGGCATTCCATGCTTAGAAAAATCCTGTATTTATAGGAGCCTGCTGTAAGAGAGTCTTTCCTCTCAGGACAGACAAAGGGGATGGGACCTACTCCTTTAAAAGGCTGCCTGCAGAGGATGCTGAGCGCTCTTAAATATCTACATCTGGGGTAAAAAAAACCTGAAATGTTGCCTCTCTGCAATGGGAAGAGTTGAACCAGCATTAGTGTCTTTTGTGTTTTTTGGGGAAGTTCCTGTCGATTTAAATGATTGCTTCTGTTGGCTGCCAATGCCACAGCCTCAAGAAAAGGAGGTTGATGTGTAATCAGAGATGGAAACAAATGTGCACTGCAGGTGCAAGACTTCTTGGCCTGTCACATTTGTGGTTTTTTAAATTTCTTTTTTTTTTTCCTAAACAAATCTGATTATCGAGGGCTGGATTCTGGAACAGTTTCTGTGACAAAGTGAACTCCTGAGGCGCACAGAGGCTCAGCTGCTCTTTCTTCTGTGTTTAGGCACAGCTATAGGGAAATTCTATTTGTCCCAAATACAGAATTTTGCCAAGGTGTCAAATACAATTTTGTCCACCAGAAAAATGTCTTCTCTCTCTTAGTTTGTACAGCTGTCATTCATTAATTTTATACTGTGTGCATGGAAGAGGAATTTTATGGTGGAAATACTCTGATCATTCCTGTGGAAGACTGTTTTCTGTGTTTTCCTTGGAAATCTAAATTCATCGGTACTTTGATTACTGTTACTCCAGTTTTTTTTAAATTCATCATCTTTGAGAAGAAGATGCTGAGTTGTCTTTTCCGTGCATGCTACCTTTTAACTCATAGTAGATTTTCAAGGAGTCATGATACATGTGCAAATGTAGCTGTGGAGCCAGTGATTAAGCTAATACAGTGAAAATTGCATCACAATGCAAACATTAATGCAGTAAGGACAGTCTTATTTAATGTATTTCTTATTGTATTAACCATTAATTGTGCCCTATAAGTAGCAACAAATCATGTTATGCCAAAAAATTGTTCTATATAGTTTTTCTCAGTTGGAAAGTTTCTAGCTTGGAGTTGTTTGAGTAATAGTGTTCTGGTGTATTAATGAGTAACAAATGAAATATATGCACATTTGATCTATTATCTATGATCCTGGTCCAAAAATAATGGCACTTTCATAAAGCCCATCATGTAAGTATCTATGTTAATCAGGAATTTTAGAGGACATCACGTGGAAATATTTTTAAACACTAAAAATTCTGTGGGTCATTTAGTCATACCCACATCCCAGTCTTTTTCACATTTTAAAGGCAGAGGAATAGGTACTTCTCTGATATTAAGGAGTTCTGGCATAGTCAGAGGAATACCTACTGCATGGTCCCCAGTTTGGGAATTGGGAATTGTTGGTCTGTTGGACTCAAGCTCTTGGCTGAGGCCAGACTTAACCAGATACTTTAAGACTTAGTACTATTTAAATACAATGTAAGCATTATCTTGCAAAATGCAGCTCTGTTTGACATTTAAAACCTTATAAAAAGCATTTTTTTCCTCAAAGCCCTATATAAGGTCAATATTAGTGTCAGGAGCGTGACCAGACTCCCACTGCTTTCTTGCACATCCTAGAGATTTTGAAAACAAGTACAGATCGAAATCTCACTGCTACATCAGAGGACCCAGATCTGAACTTCTTGTTAGAGCCAAAGCAAATTATTTTTATTTTTATTCAAGCAGAGATTAAAAACTTTCAGTGGCTGTGCCTTGAAATAAAAACATTCTCAAAGTCGTTTGGACTGAATAATAGGTTTTGTTTCCAGTTTGCAAGGTTTCTATAGTTATCTTTAGTACATTTGGAGGAATTTTACAACAACAGCCTGAGAAATGCAATGGAGGAAAGCTGTAAGTTGTTTTGGACTCCCTTCTTTTTCCAGATTTTGGGTATTTTTGAATACTTCTCCCTGCTTGTGCAATTCTGCAAAGCACCATGAAGCAGCCAGGGCTTCAATTTTCAGCGAATTTTTTTTTATTTGAGCAGAAGGTGCTGCTGGGTGTATCCACTTGTTGCCTCATCCTTTCCAAATGCCACCAAGCTCATCTAGCCCCAAAAACTAAACTTGCCAAGAGCTGGGTTTTGGCTAGATTGGTGAGCTAATCTAGCTAGTCGGCTGGGTGGGAGTAGGAACATATCACCAAGCTGAGAAAGAGTAATGCAGGTGTGTGTGTGTGTGTCCCTGACTTTGAAAAGCAGCAAGTCCCAGCTTGGCTTATGAATTCAGGCCTTTCATCTGCCATAGATCACAGCAGAATTTATCTCATTTCCTCATCCCTTGAGCTGTGCAAAAAAAACACTAATCAGTGTTTAATGTTATCCTTTAAATGTTTTTCTTTTTAATTATTTTGTCAAGAAAACAGTAAAACACCATCTTAAGGAGCCCCCATAACTTTGTGAGGCTAATAAAATCTCTGGATGATGGCAGGAGTTTGGAGCAGTTAAAATTAAATATTTAATATGTCAGGACCAATCCTTCTGAAATCACTTACACTGCTGTAGTAGGTCCACCCCGCTTGTGGTTAAGCACCAGAGAGCTCCCCTATGAAGAGCTACTTGAAGCTCAGTGCACATCAATGTTTAATGCCATACCTTTCTGTCTTTCTTTTCTTTAACAATTAATATGGGACTATATTCAGTTATTTTATAGCCTTCATAACGTTAATCCTGTGCTAAGGACCCTTTTTTAGTTCAATCATTTAGTTAAAGGTTTCTTCAGTATGCAATCAATTCCTGCTGCTCTCTGGGGTGGATGAAGCTTCATCCTGGGCTGGCACAAGGTTAAGAGCTATGATGAGGTTTTCCCCCACAGAGCAGTAGTGCCTGTGCCAGGGAGCTGGCTTTGCAGGGAGGATGTGAGATTTGCACCCTGGGGTGGTTATATACATGCAGCTAAATAAGCTGGCAGCAAAGAGGGCAAGGTGAGGAGACTTTGGTTGCTGCTTGGGGAACCCCACATACAAAGCCCTGGGAGAAAATGGGCTCCTTCTCCTGCCGTGTAGGGCAGATAAACAAGATACAAGTGTTATTACCATTTCCATTTTACAGCCTACAGGAGCTTGTTCACGTGCTCTTACTTGACCTGTGTCAAAGCTCAATTCTCAATCAGCTCTCCTGACCTTTCTGCTGGCATCTTTATCACCTGCCTTTTGGCAGGAGGGCTCCTTACAAGGCACGGACTGGAAGAGTTTTCCTTCCCCAATTTTTGGCCAATAAAAAATCCAATCAGTGTATGTGTCTTAGCAAATTCCTGTTTTACAGAGGGTGCCTTACAGCCATGTGATAGAGATGCCACAAGTTTATAATTGTTTATAGCTTCTTGAAGTGCAGGTAATTCTTCTTATCTTGTAGGTTTTGCTTATGTCTGTTAGCAATAACATTCCATAAATATTCTCTCTGAGTGTGGGGTTTTCATCCAAATGAGTGCCTGTTGGGTTTTCATCTTTTATCTCTGGTTTCTAATGCAACTAACTCAGAGAGAAAAACTTCAGTTCACAAACTTAGAGGCTGCATTCTGAAAAGCTTTGGTTTCTGAATTCAGCAATGAGATGCAATCTTGTGGGGTTTTTGGCTTAGTGTTGCATGTGGTTTTGTTTCCTGTCCACCCATATCCATTCCAAACTATAAACAGACAGAAAAAGGGGGAAAATACTAACCATAAAAGAAGAAACGAACTGGTAAGACTTGAACTCACTAGCAGCCTCACTAGAAAGACTTATGAGTGCTGACTGTCATTTTAACCCTAATCTGCATTTTCTGTTTTTCATCTCAGCAGTAGCTGCATCCAGTGATGAGAGCCAGATTCCTATAATTGTTGTGTCTGTAACAGTGGGAGTCGTTCTGCTGGCTGTTGTTATCTGTTTCCTTCTCAGCGGAAGGTAAGAGAAGCAGCTGTGTATTTATACTTCTTCAACTTTTGTAATAACTTTTATCTGACCATCTGATTAGTGTGATCTAGGCAAAAGCAGCATGTGAACAAAGCTGTCAAGCGGTAGCAGTGTAAAACAGCACGAGGGTGAGCTGATTGATCTGTTTGGACAAGCAGGAATGACAAAGGCACTCACAGATGTAGTTCGTTTTCATCAGTCTATAGGCTGGCCCTAATTATTTGACTTGCTTCTCAGAGGAGTGTTCACATTCCTTTAAAAATAAGCAGAACATTTTATTAGAGGTAAAATATCTTCACCCCCATATATTTGCACTCAGAGCTTGCCATGGACTTTGCTCATGGAGAAAACTTGACTTCAGGAAAACATTTCCATAGAAAATGAGAATAAACCCACCGAAATGGCTAAATGTCCCACATTTTGGTCAGAGCTGGATTTCATTTCTCATGTGTAGGGTACTAATGTGTTCCCCAAGTGTTAGTAAATCATACAGAGTGCTTCCCCCACAGAGGGAGACACTCTACTTCAAACCATCCCATTGACTTCTCATGTGCTTAAACATAGGCAAGTGATGAAAGCCTGGGCTATACCAGCTTTGACAGCTCTAATGGAAGTTGATGGAATTTTTTGATGAACAAGAGATTGTGGTACTGGGTCAAAATCTGGCTTGTATCAGGATAAGTTTGTACTGCAACATTAAACTTGTTTGGCAGCCAGCATGGAAGGCACTTTTTTCATTCTACATGTATATTTGTACATTTTTCAGTGGCAGTAGTCAAACAATGCAACAACCTTCATGCATATGCGAAGTACACTAAGCAATGTGAAGTACATCTACTGATAAGGCTGAATTTGTTTTCAGTGCAAAATAAACATTTATGCTTCTAAGGTACCCATCAGCCCACAGTTGTTTTTATGATACAGGTCTGTCTTAAGCTCAGGTCTAGCAAGGTGGCTATAAATTACAGGATATTGTAAGCATGAGGAGATACTACAGATGCAGAGGAACTGCACTGAATTTGTTGGTTGAGGGTCTTATTTCCCAGAGGAGGTAAGGTATCAGTCTGCAAATGCAGAGCAGTGAAATCCTGCCAGGCTGAGCAACTCTGTCCCTAGGCATAAGGCATCTGTGGAACGACACAGACAAAGTTATTTCCTGTCTTGTAAGGTAGGTTTCCTGCCAGACTCATCTGCAGTCAAGGTCAGAGACTTGACTTTGACAGTTTCTTCCAGTTCAGTTGTTCGAGCTCCTGTTGTCTGCTTTGAATGACTTGTTGGGCTTAAAAATGGAAAAGTAAATGCTCCTGTGTCCATGAGAAGCATGCAGCAGGAGAGAGTAATGGGGGGGTGAGTCAATGGCTACAGACAATTCACACCAGGGCCTACAGGAAAGCTGTAGTCAAAAGACTTGACTGAACACTCTAGACAGGATTCAAGTCTCTCCTTAAAGGCTAGAGGTTATGATGAAATTCCTCATCAATCAGAGCAGGTGGATGTGAACCTTGGCTTTCTCCAGCCTAGATGTGTGCTTATATTGGTGCAAACAGGAGAATGCATGTGTGACTGTAGGGAAGCTATGGATGTAACCTGGCACCTCTGCAAGGCCAAATCTGGGGGGTGAATGGCAGGTGGAGGAATGTATATCCCTCTGTGGCCATAGGGAATCACAACTGTGTGGCTGCCAGTAGCTCCTGCTCTTTCCACAGGCAAGGGCTGGCAAGGGCTCAGTACACCTCTGAGGAGGATGTACCCTTGCAGGTCTCCTTTTCACTGCTACTCTCTCTAGTATCAACAAGTAGTTGCAAATCCTGAGCCATTTGTCAGCAGTTCTCATTAGTCACGTCTTTCTGTCCTCTTGCCTAATGTGCTTTCCAGGATGTGCTTCCTCTTAGCTCTTTATCTCTTGACATACTTATAAAAGCCCTTGTCTCCTTTGGCTAGAGTTTTATTGCTGCCTCTGCTGCTACCTTAATCCTCCTACCTTGTACTCACACTTCCCTCTGTGGACCCCAGGGCAGCTGCAGGTTTCTGGGACCTTCTCCATGGTGCCATGCTGGACGTCTTGGAAGAACAGGCACAGGGAGTTGAGCTCTTCATCCATTTTTATGTTTTCAACCCTTCCCCTAACTAAAGACCATAGTCCCTCATTTGGAGCCACTGGAGAAGCCTCCCGCACCAAGGTTTGGTCCATTATTAGAAAATTGCCTTAAAAACCACAGGGCTTCTCCACCAATTTGAGTTCCCATGAATTTTAAAGCCCATCTAGTACATCAAGTAACTCATGAGAACAGCAGAATAAACCCCAAAAATCCAGAAAGATGACAGACAATTTGAAATTAAACAAAGCAAAACAAAGAAATTGCTCTGGTTTGGAAGAAGGCAGAGATATCAGGGAGATGTGTTACTCATGCTGCTTTGCCTTTGATATGGATTCAAGACAATTTGTGGAGTAACTCCTGCTGTGATAGCAGGGACAATAAACGTGTTCCAAGTCATGGGATAATCCCTTTCTGAAGCAGTTAACCTGTTTCTGGAAGATGCTTTCCTATTTAGCCTCTAGAGTGGTTATGTTGTTCCAGTGCCTGGTTCCAGGGGGGTTGCATTTTCTTTTCAAATTCTTTCCTGTATCTGCTATTAGGAAAACAGCTATATTGAACTCCAGCTGGAATCACTACTGCTTGCCACACCAAGCAAGCTGTGAAAAGCTCAGGCTCTGTCTTGTCTGTTGATGTAAGAGAGCAGGAGAAGAAGAAAAAACATCTTGGTCTGTGCCACTGACGATGTAGCCTGGCCAGCTCTTGCAAATAGGCTACTTTATGCTGGCTTCAGGGTGCTCCCAGGTCCCTGAGAGGCCCTGGACACCTCAAGGTATTCCTTCCTATGATTCTGTATGGCACCTCTTTGCACCTATCCTCCCAAGTCCCAGGCTGCAGCAAACAGAGGTTTGAGAGCAGTTCTGCAGTGCAAAGTGAATGTCATCCTGCTCTTGGTAGTTCTGAAAGGAGTTTCCAGTCACAGGGCTGAGGGGTTTGCTGGAGTCTGCAGGCTTTTTACTTTTTGCTAGGTTCCCAAAGGCAGGACCACAGCTCTTCCCTTTTTTTGCTTTCAAGTCTCTGCAGTTTTCTTGCTTCTTTTGAATGAATATAAGTAACAGCTTGGCATTTCCTGTTGGCAGCTGGCCCTAAACCAAAGGTCAGTTGAGCAGTAGTTGTGGTGACATTTCCACATGTCAGTGTCCATCTGTGGAAATGCACTTTGCATCTGAAGCTGGAGATTTCTAGGAATTTGAAACTAAATGTGCTTTGCACTAAACAACCAAACTGCATTTCAGAGCTGATTTACTTGCTGATGGTCCAGAAAACTTCCTGTACATAATACGTCCTCTGACCAAGGTCATAAATGCCAAACCAAATAGCTGATCTTTTTTTAAGTTATCCTGTTCTTTGCATCAAGGGTATATAATTAATATAAGAATCAGGATTACAAATCAAAGAGATTCACTAAATCTGACTGTAGTTGTCTTGGCATAAAAAAGAGAAGTGGATTGAAAATCTATTATTAAAACAGCTACAGGTATTGGATTAAAGAACACAGAATTGTTATTATCTTTGTTTTGTTAGGATTATGTGTTCTCAGAAGCACAGTGCATTTTACAGATAGAGCAAAGCTATACGTTTTGCTTTCCTAGCAATGTGTGAATTAGATATCCGTTACCATTATTGTTCCTGATTTAAGTATGTATTAATCTAAAATCAGTATTGACTATTGTTTTAAAGTCTGTGTTGGACAAACCAGTGACAAAGATCTTTGCACTCCATCTCACAGGGAACAGTAAAGCGCCTCAATTGTTGTTGTGTGGCATCAGTCTCTTTCTCCCTACAAACTGAGGTAAGGAGCCAGGTTTTCAGCAGTCTGGGGAGAAGACCAACTGCTCCAGAGCAGTACCCCTCTTTTGTCCTTTAAACCCATCCCTCTTTGCAAAACAGACAAGGTCATAGGATGAATGTTAAGAGACTGGTCCCTCCAGTCCCCCAAGCTTTTCAAACTTTGTAGCACTAAACAAAAGCACTTACAGAGTAAAGTGGGGAAGATATTAGGTCAATGCTGTGCATGTTTGCAAAAGCTGTTCAAAACAACCAAGTCAACTGTGCATCTGCATTTATAGCCAACTACCCATTATGGATGACCTTTCCATCTCAAGTGATCTTCCAAAGAACCAGAGGGAGTTTTTCATAGAACTTAGAAAAAAAAAAAATTGAAGCAACAAAAAACTGCCCCTTACCCTGTGTCATGCATATATAGAAAGTCTCCTTCTGGCAAGGAGCTAGCCTCTGAAAGACAAAGCAAAGACAAGTCTTGCCACCTGGGTATTGGCAATTAGAGGCTCTTACACTAGCATATCCATCTTTGACCTTAGCTGATTCAGACTTTTAAATATCCATGCCTGTGGTGGCAGAGGGCTACTTTCTGGACACAAATATGTGCATGATGTTAAAAAGTGACTTTCAGGGAACAGAGAGGGTGAAAGACTGTGGTGTATATTCCAGGTCCTGAGACAGTGTTTACAGCCTTCTGTGATGTGGAAGGTCAAAATGGGTGAATTTTTCCAGAGCCTCCCCCATCCTATTTTCCAAGCTGTATCAGGGCTTAAAATAGTTTTCTTTTTCAACATTTCCATAGGAAATGGGAGACAGTCTATAGATAGTGGTTTTCATAGAGAATTTTTGCAACATGATTCACAATTTTTCTTATTTGGGACTTTTTAAAGGATTTTTATCTCTACATTCTTGCCTGCTCTTCCTTCTTCCTGCAGGACATTGTCTCCTGTGATTTATAGCCACTTTATTATGCTGTCCTACTGCCGAATATTCCCCACAATTCACCTGACAAAAGGATTTTGTTGAGGAAGCTACTGCTCTGCCAAGTCAAAATTCCCATCCACCAAGAGCAGACAGTGTCTGGTCTTGCTTCTGTTGGGGTCAAGGTTTTTACTACTTCCATCCTATTAACAGCCTCTTTGCTGGTACATTTTCCCAGAGAGGAGCAGCACTGGTTTACAGTACTGCTCTCTGAGAGAGAGTGCTCCAGTGCACCCTTCTGCATAGGGTCGTACCTTCTTAGGGCCCGTGTGGAAATCTGCTGCCCATAGCACCCATCTCTAACATCCCGTCAAGATCAGCTTGTCAAATTTGGCTGCTCCAACACCTCATTCCTCTTCTATTCAAAACACTTTCTGGCTTAATGCAAACTCGCCGGGCTCCTCAAGGCAGTCTGTTCTCTGCAGTTTTGAGACAGGTTTAAGGACCCAGGTTAATCTGCCTTTGGATGACTTTACCCAGACAGAAGGTGAGAGTTGACCAAATCTGTAATTAAGCTCCAAGTTATTTCTGAGTTCCTCTGGCAGCGGCCAAGGGAATGGGCTGGAAGGACTGTGATGAACAGATAAGTAACCGGCATAAGCTTTGTCTGAGCCGGGAAAATGGGGGGTAGTGCAGCAGTAAGTGGCAAAACCTCCTTGTCTTCTTGCAGGTGATTTGTTTGATGGTATTGTGCAAGTCCTATTTCCACTTGGAGAAGGGAACTGGGCTTCCCTTCAAGCTGGCATTTGTAGCAGCTTGAGGCTCCTGCTGAACACCCCTTGTGTATGTAGTCTTTGAAAGTGGGATTTTACAATGTCTTCTCTTGACTGTGAAGCAGGTAGAGAATGAAGAATAAAGTCAGACTCTTGTCCTTCTGCACTTCTGAATATGTGGATGTTTCACCTTGCTTTGAAATCAGGAGTGTGACTTCTCCTGGGGCTTTGCCATGTAGCAGCACTTGGCCTCTTACCTAGAAAAAAGGTTATCTCTGGTTTCTTAAGTCTTAGACTTATAGAAAAGTATAATGCCAGAGGTCTTTCCAAGTGCAGTCCCTTTTCCCTGAAGACATTGCTTTCCTTCCCCGTAGTGACTGCATAGCTATCGTCTGCTTGGCCTTCTCCATTCTCAGTTGTCCTCGAACAGTGCAGAGACATGCTTTAACATATGAACTTCGGCAGGAGAGCAGGTGACTCCTTAAGCATTCATATATTTTGGGACAAAGTAGAAATGTATTCCTAGCAGCTCACAGTGTGTAATGCTACTTCTCTGATGTTTAGAGCAAGCATGTTGACTCCGGAATTGCTAGGTGTAGCGCTGGCCTCCTGACCTGGAGATGCAGGAAGCAATCATTACCATCACTCAAGGCTATGAAGGATTAGAAAAATCTTTCCAGGCACCCTCAAGTACTTCAGTCTCTAGCTGCAAGCCTCTGAAGAACATCTCATTAGAATAGCTTATTGAAAGCAACAAACAAGACTTTCATTTATCATGATTCCAAGACTTCAACTTATAACTCTTAAAAGCTACATCTATATATGGCACACCCTCTCTGAATTCTACCTAGCCATTAGAAGTGTAGTTTAATTCCAAATGCTCTCTGGGTCTGCAGACTTGTAGTAAATTAATTACATTAATTGCAGGCACAGTTGCTGGGGCCCATGATATATATACATTTCATTAACCAACTCCAGAGTTTGAAACAATGCCAAGGGTGTTGATAAGTGCTCCTCGCACAGGTTTATTAAAGTTTGCTCTCTGGACAGATGTGTTGGCAATCCACATAAGCTTTGTCGGGGTCACCTTAGCTAGAACAGGAGGAGTGTTGTCTCTGTGTGCCTGAGATAACTGAAAGCAGCAGAGTTGGGTTGGCCAAGGAACAGGGCAGTGCCAGCAGGCCACAGAGGTCCTGGAGGTGTCACTGCACTCCTGTGTCACTAGGCTCCTCTGCATTTTTTTTCCCATGTGCGGCCCATTCCTTGAAGTCAGGCCTAGAAGCAGGTATCACGTCTTGTTTCAAGCAAGCTTGGCTTTTGGACATGATGTCACCTCAGAGCCTATTCTTTCCCAGGAGATTTAATGCTGCAGGTGTTCTCTCAATAACTTTTGCTGTTACATGGGCATGTCATCTGTTATCCTGCAGCAGATAAGAGGAGCTCTGGCCAGTAGCAGCCCCCACTAGCTCTCCTCATAGTTTGCTGGTAGATTCAGTGAGGTTGGAGACTTTGCAGAAAAAATTGATGTATGTAGTGCTTGATTCTCTGCTCTCCAGCATAGGTCAGCTTGCTGGCTAAAGATCTAAAGCCCTGAAGAGGTCTGGCTGTATTTCATTAAACAGCATTTTAATCTTATCCATAGCATTTGATCTTGTCTGCATTCAGCTCCTCAGTTTCTAGACTAAGAAAGCCCTGCAGGAAATGAGGAGATGGGAACTGAGCCCTTCCTAGAAGCCATTAGGCACACAAATCCAATGGCCACAAGATGCATGATGGCTTTGCTTGAGTTGAACATTGGTTTTATTTGCCTCAGGATTTTTATATTTTGAAGTTTATCTGCCAAATCGAGCCATCATTTTAACACAAGTAGTAATAAATCTTCCTTTGTCATGACTGTTCAGACCAATTAGTAAGTTCACTTACCTATCAAAGTACTCCTTGGACCGGAAAGTGAATTTTATTGTCTGCTGCTCCAGTTTAGTTTGTTTCTAAGCACTTTAGATTTCCCCTAATGCTAAACCTCAGAGTATTTTGACCATAAGTGCACAGCTGATGGGTTTGTTATGAGCAAGGCTCCACTGAAGTACATTTGTCTTGCACCTGAACTTTTTTTTTACTCCATATAAAGAGAGTGAGATCTGAAGTGCTCTGGATTCAGTGCAGAGAAATGATTTTGTCTCAGAGCAGCCCTGTTGCTTTTGAGGTCTCAAAGAGTTTTCTTTGTTCAGGGAAACATTGAGCTCTTTTCTTTTTAAGGAAGTCATTGGTTTTCAGGTTAATTGAACAGTTGTTTGGAAAACTTTGACTTTGCATGCCGAGTGGTAGGAGGTGTGGGAAGGTCTGATGGCAGCAACCATTAGAAAATGCCTGAGGGAAAAGGGCCTCCTAGCTGAAAAATAAGCTAAAGGGTCACAGCCAAACCGATCTTCTGGAGATGCACCAGTTCCCTGCACTCAAATCCTGCAAGGTTAAAAGAGGAAAATGGCAAAATTGACTCAAGATATATAGTGCTGTGCTTGGGTTCCCTTTGTGTGCCTTTGAGTTTTGGATCTCTGATGTTAACTTGGATCTATGGAGTGGTTTAGTGAAGGCTGATCTGCCGCCATATTAGTATGACTGAACAAGCTGGAGCATTATGAAAATAGAAAATATTGTCAATTATAGTTAGAGATGTTGGCATTGCTGTTCAGAAAATGTTAACAAGTTGTTTTGCTGATGCAAAAGGAGCTTAGAAGACACTCTTTACCAGTTTTAATTTAAGTAAGCACATAATCCAGTGTATAATTCTGTAAATCATTGCATGCCTGAAGTTATTTTGCATCATAATTTAAGTCAATGCAGTTGCAGAGTGTTAATTTTGTCTAAATAAACTATTTTAATGTATTTAGGCATTGTAAGTCATACTGTATAAAAATCTGACGTGCACAGGGTTTTTTTCAAGAATGGCTTGTTGCAATGACTGAGAAGAAATGAAGAGATCTTCAGCTGACTTTAACTGGAGTATACCTGCACCACTGGTCTCCTGCTTGTACTGAAGTCCTTCCTGTTTTTTCTTCTGCACTATGTTCTTTTCCAGGGTGAACTATCTTAATAGATTTGGTAACAGAAAAATTGTCTGTGCAAGTTCTGTGACAAGGATAAAGGACAATTACTGAGGTGCGGCGAGCACTGGGTTGAGAACTGATGCCAGGCAAACTCATAGTCTGATTAAAGTAAAGGCTGAGCAGCCGTCAAAGGCAAGCTGTGGGTGCATGGAGTGCCTTTCAGGTCACTGTATTTTGAGTTTATTTAGGCTGAATGCTCTCACAAGGTCCTGCTTCTGCAGATACCTGACGTGTCCAAAGCTTCGCAGATACAAGGAGATGCAGGAAGGGCTCTGTGAGTACATGCATAAGGATCTGCAAAAGCAGGGCTCATATTCATCCAGTGCTTTTCCTTTTTTAAAGGCAATTGTAATTGTACCACGTGCACGTTTGTGGAAAAAATCACTTTTCCTGCTTCAAGGCGGGTGCTTAAGTTTAAGCACATGGGTGGCCCCATTAATCCTGATGGTGATACTCCAGTACAGGAAGCACATGATTAATTGCTTTACAGCACCAGGATCTAGACACTCTCCCCAAGGCATGTTTCACCAACAATAGCATATGCCATGAAATTTTTGCAGCCCAGGGTATTCAGGTCTAAGTAATAATTGCAGTAAGAAGGAAAAAATACATATAAAAATGTTGTGAATGTATTTGCACCTTGCCAGGGTGATGGGATTATTCCTTATCCTGGGCCTTTTTGTTTGCTTTTCAGTTGCTGCGATCATGGCTATGGGTGGGCTTCTTCTCTGCGTGCTGTTGCCTATCCGAGCCTAACATGGTCAGTGTTCCCACCTGTGCTGGCTCCTACTTCGTGTCTTCCGTCCGTGTTTTCTGTGCACAGTCTACTTCTCCCTTCCTTTCTTCTATTGGCCTGGAAATCACTCTCTCATCTGATCTCTGTACCCAGCTTGTCTATTTCAACAACTGGAAATAGCGTGACCTGAAGCAGAGTGTGTCTTCAGCAAGAGCAGGGATCTCAGGGGCGAAAACTTGCTGTGTTATGCCATGATCAATCCAGATACTGCAGCCGGTGTCTAAAACACCATGTATGCTGGACACCCATCAAGTTCTGCTTCTTCTCATCCAAAGGGGCCAGGGGGAGGTAATGTGCCCCCAGAGAAGGCAGGGGGTAGGCAGGAGCGGAAAGGTATTTATTTAGTGGCATGTGATATGCATGTCAGTGGAATTAAGTATATGTCATGGACATACATGTCAATGTATGACATACACACCAATGACATGGTGCTGCTTGCGCATGATATGCTCCAGCAGCATTGGACATATCTCTGCGGGTGTCCTGAGCTGCGTGTCCATGCTGCATGCTATCCTGTTCTGCCACTACTGGGCTGCCTCACCACTTGCTGCTCTCTTGTACTCTCCCCTCTTTTCTGACTAATCAAAGGAGGGGTGATTTTAACTTTGGTTGGTTTGACTGGATGCAAGTTGAGTTGCTTCCCAAAGAAGAATCAACTGTAATATTTGTGTGGGCAGAGATCTTCCTAAGTCTCGTAAGAGATGCATGTAACCACCATCCCCATCAGATAGCTGCTTGAGACCACAGAATTTCTGAGACATCCCATATGCATTGTTAAGCTGGGAAGTTTTCTCAGCACAGCTGGTCAGAGGTGTGAAACTCTTCTGCTGTGTTTTCTGGGGGATGCTGAGGCTTTGCATGGTAGTAGTTGGGTCAGTCCCTTGGTGCAGTCCCTTGCTGTGGGGCACAGCAGTCACTAAGGTGGACCAGTTTTGGGTCCTCTGGTGCTGTGTTTTTATTTTGATAAAGGAGGAGTTTGAGGTTTGGTTTTGGTTATTCTTCCTGGTAGAGCATTTTTTACTTGGTTTTTTGTGACTTTTCAGTGCTTAAGAGCAGATATAGCAAGCAAGGATGCTCAGCTCGAAGTGTGTGCCTGTAAAAAGTTTTTCTGGTATGTGGACCATTGTTTTGGCAATGATTGCTCTGAAAGAAAACCTTACAGTACTTCTATTGTCTGTCATGCCTGTGGCACCAGTGTGTGAGCAGTCTCTTGCTGCAAGACATGCTTCAAATGTCCTTAGCAAGGCCCCCAAATGGAGTGTGACAGCAGTGGAAAATAGTTTTCAGAGAAGACCAGGATTGGACTGGATGGCTATGAAGAAGAGAGACGCATAAGGAAAACTTAGCTGACCTGGAAAACACGCTCTGCAGGTTTCCTCTTAAGGTGCAGGGGGACTAATGTGGCAGTGGGTTGGGAGGGAGAAATGGGAAAAGTTACTTCAAGACACAGATGCCATTGGCTGTGCTATGGGAAGGCACAACTACCTCTTTAGAGAGATTTATGGAAATCACTTCAGAGGGAGCTTCCTGCAAGAGGGGAAAACAGTATCTTGTTTAATTTATTTTTAATTGTTCTGGCGGTGGTTTAGGAAAGCAGGGAGTCATTCAGTGCAAAGGCAAGGAAAGACTAAAGGCTAAAAATACCACTGCTGGATTTGTGAAGCTTCCTTTGTAAGGCATCCAAGTTAATCAGAGGTCAAAGACAGGGTCACACAGTGTAGAGGGGGACAGCAGTGCTGGGAAAGCAGCTGAAAAGATTGTGAGCCTGCAGCCCTTAGGAAGGGAATCTGCCCCATTCCTCTCAGGCCAGCCATTTTCTGTATCTCCTGAGCTGAGCTAAAGGTCTTTACTTGTCATCACCAGACCTTTTACTGCTCTTTTGATCCTATACAAGAGAAAAGTGAACAGAAAAACAAAAGCAACTTCCAATATAGAAGCTGCTGAGTTTACACCAGTCCCTTGAGTATTCCCTGGTTTTTTGATACTGAATTTATCCTAGGATTGCAAGCAGCAAAGGCAAATGCTGAACACAGACTAACATCACTAGTGGTATTCTAACATCACTTTTGCCTTTGGCTGTCAGAATCAGTGTTGTTTATCAAGGATAAAGCTATTTACTGAACAAGTTATTGTCTCCACACGTGAGCTGAGGCAACAGGATCTTGACCAGATGGAGAGATCTATGTTTGTTTCTCTGCATGGAACACAATCCTGCCCTGCAACACGTATACAGCTTTATTGCTTTAACATCTTGGAACAAATAGTCTGAAATAAGCACTAACCCCTTGTAAACAGCAACTTTGCAGTGCTTGCAAACCTCCTGTAAAGTGACAGCTTGAGATGGGTTGGAAGCATTCCTGTAAGTTGGTTTATTGTAAAAGACATGCTTCTGAGTGAAGGTCTCACCCCTGAAAAAAACATGTTTTGTCTCTGTTTCAGAGAAGCGCATATGCTTAGTTTTATCTCATGTTTAAGAGATTAAATACATGTGTAAATCTCTGCAAGACTGTGATGGAAGATTACATGCTGCTACAGCACACAACCTGTTCAGTGCTACTGACTGCACCCGGCCCGGTGAAGTTCCTTTCCTCATCAGGGATGTCTCAATGCTGTCCCCACCTGCATTTCCAGTAATGCATTGGCTGTGTGCTGAAATGCTTTGGTCTATGCCTGTAAAAAAAACTATATAAAGATTTTTTCACATCACCACCTAGGGCTTGACATCCAAGGTCCAGGTTCGCAGTCCCCTGGCTGTGACTTGCATGGGCTGTGACCAGAATGGTGGCCCTAGCTAGGGAGATGAAAACTCTCTCTGTTGGAGATTCTGTGGTTTTCAGGGGAATGCCTCAAGTGGCTAAAGGGCCACACACAACCCAGCACAGGTATCCTGAAGCACAGGGCAGAAACAAAATAATCTCCATCAGTCCAGGGAGAGCAAGCATCTTTTTGCCTCACTTCGTGAAGGATTTTTCTTTGTGAATTGGTTTCTGTCATGCAAGGTAGTGGGCATTGGTTTCCCAGTTGGATTCTTCATCTTTCTACCTGTCCATTTTATATTTTATAAACTTATATAGGGATCATTTTACAACTTCACTTTTATAATCTGCTCCATAAATATTTTACGATCTGCCTGCCAATCCGCAAGTAGTTTTTAAATAAGACATGATGTCTTAAGAATATTTAAAGTCTCACTTTTCTTTTTTACCTCTGATACTTTTATTGAAAAATGCAGAGCTGTGCAAGGAAGACATCTGCCTTCCACATAGAGAAACTGGGACAAACCCACAGCAGGAGTAAATGAACTGAGATTCAGGTGTGCTGCTGAATTACGTTAACTCTTTGGCTGAATGTCTCCAGCTCAGTGGGAGATGAAGTGAGTGTGAGGATCTTTATGCTTTTGCTGTGCGTGGTACAGAAAAGATATAGGAAATCTATGGTTTGTACAGTGATAATAAATTAGAGAACAAGTCTTCCATCAGAGCTTTTGACTCACAGCTTAGCCAATACATATTAAGAGCAAATGCACATGCAGAAACTGATTATTTCACAAAAAATTGAGAGCTTTTTTTTTCTCCCAAAACATATTGTAAATCATCAATATTTAGATTCTTTGATCTGCCAGTAAGATTCACAAAGTGACACTAGACTGTTAACCCAAAATTGCAGATTTTTATGGGATTTAGTTGGGGAAGAAAGGAGAAGAAATGCTTGTGTGTATGTTGCTTTTGTAAAGCATCTGAAGGTCAAGAATGGAAGAAGCACTGTTTGGCCCCAGTCAGTGTGGACTCTGGGTAGTTTGAGAAAGTGTGTGAAGGGCACAAGTGATGGCAGGTTTTGCAGCAAGCTTTATTAGTGACACCCAACTGTTGCTTGACAGTCTCAGTCCACTAGCTGCCATTTCACTTTGACATGTCTTGTCAAGGCTTGTTTTAGTGATGCTTCAGGCGTCCCATAGCCTAATTTCATATGCTGATGTGATGTGCTGCTGTATGTGTCACCCAGCTGAGAGAAGGGGGCAGCTGCAGCCACCTGGTTTGCATTAGCTCTTGGAGTGTATCCATGGGCAGTAAAACATAGACCATTGTGCATCAAGGTGTGCTTGGATCACTGTATGCAGGGGATGGCATCTTTCTGTCTCCTCCATATTTATGGTCAAGGAATCAGGAGATGCAGGTCATAGAAAGGATGATGTTAGAAAAGCATTTTTACAGGCAAAGGGCTCCAAACCTGAAGAAGAGGTAAGGGCATTTGCTCCAAAAGGCAAAACAGAAGTAGTATCCGATACATGCATTTGGTAGAAGGATGAATTGACATATTTGTGTATTTTTAAAAGGCAAATTGAATCATATGGCTCCATCCAGAAAAATTAGTTCTGCAGAAAACTGATGTAACTTTGGCAACTTGCAGCAGAAAAAATTGGGGTTGCCAGAAGTGAGACTTGATACTGAGACTCATCTCTTCATTTAGTTAAAGGGGAGGTCATATGATGGAGAAGAAGAATCCATTCTCACCAAGGGTTTGTGAACACCAGAATGTGCTTTGAAATGACCCTTACTCCCAGGGTCTCCATGTACACTTAGTGCTTAGGTTTTGAGCTAATTATGCCAGACGCCATCTCAGGAAATGGCGCTGCTGCTTTTAGAGCAAGGCAATGAGCACTGACATGCTGAGCTACATCTCTGGGCACCTCAGTGCTGTTTTTTTGGGGTTTGCATTCAAAGTGTTACAGTCTCAGCTTGGTTGCTGCTGCTGAGATCATGCCCTGCATGTATAGCCTGGCTGTTTATCAAGTGCAACCTGATTATCTCCCTGCCTGCATCCCCAGACTGCCTACCAGCCTTCCCTTGTCTTTTTGATCCATTCCCCTGCACTTGCACAACCTTTGCAATCTCTTTTTCCTTCCCTTCCCTGTGGCACCAGTCTCCCTTTGTCCCCAAGGTAATCTTCCTCTTCCCTGGAATAGCCCCAGAGGCTCATGTTGCTTTTCCCCTCCTCAACTATTCAGCGTCCAGCTTTGCTGAGTCCAGCTCAATGGTGGGGTCTCATCGTGTCTGGGCTTTTGTATGTAACTGTAATCATTTCACAAACCCAGTGCCAGAATCCTACAGCCAAAAGGCTGCTTGGCCCCTTGCAGCTGGGCAGACAGCAGTTCCCTGTAATAGGACTTCATGCTGAGGGCATGTTTCATGCAGTTGCCTGTTATTGCCTTCTCCTAATTGCAGTTTTGTTCCTGCTAATCATATGCTTCTCCTTGCTGTGAGTGGTGCTGGAGTGCTCACATGCCCCTAGCTCAAAAATCACGGAAGCAATGGAAGAGAGATTTCTCAGCTTTAAGTGGCTTCTTAGTGGCCTGAGGCTTTCTTTGAGGTGTGCCAGCTAGTGATTCCACTGCATGCTGGCTGGCTTGCAGGTGTCTCTTCCAGGTTTTTCATTCAACGAAGCAGTGTCCTTCAGTCTCATGTTCATGCAGTTTGCTGTAAGGATGTTCCACTTCCCCTATCGAGTTACCTTATCAGGTCTTTGGAAAGACAGGCATATATATGTGCATCCTACATACCTCATCCCATATTTTTAAATGTGTGTGTGTGTGTGTGTGTGTGTGTGTGTGTGTGTGTGTGTGTGTGTGTGTAGCAACTTTTCTTGCCTATGCAGTTATCCTGGGGCTTCCATGTGGTTGTCTAAGTGAAGCAGATCTCAGAAATGCCACCAAAGCAGACAGTTAATGCTAATGCAAAACTGTCACCTAATTCTAATGTTTCATCCCATTTCCCTTTCATTGTCCTTCCTGTTCCTGCTTTCTTTTCTTAATAATAGCTGCATTAAATGTCAGGTAGAGTGGAGTTGCTCAGAAGCATCTGTGGGATTTGGAAACACAAGTCGAATTGAAAATCCATGGGCCTTGATCCCTGAATCCCATTAGGGAAATTGCAACTAGTTTGATGAGCTAAAACTGGGATAGCAGCAATAGAGCTGCTAGAGAGGTTGGGTTTGTCACTGCTCTGTTTTTTTGTGCATTGTATGATTCAAAGTAAAGAAAGGAGTTCTGCCATACCAGAGACAAAAATACTCTTCTGTTGTGTGTGTTTTGTTTTTTTTCTCCAGGCGATGTGGTTATAGCAAGGCTAAGCAAGATCCAGAAGAAGAAAAGATGCATTTTCATAATGGCCACAGTGAGTAAAGAGCAAACATATATGAGGTTTTAGCTTTCTGTGGTAATGAGAAATTCAACTGAGAGGTAGTTTCCTGAAAAAAAAAAAAAAAAAAGAAAAATCTGCTTTTGCTGGTAATTCACAAAAGGATTTTTTGTGCAAGCAGTCCCCACTTGCCCCTGCTGCAATCCCCACAGAGAACTGAAGATTTGAACAGTCCTTATATGTGCTGAGCTATTCACACCTGTATGTTTGCACCAGATCTTTTTAGTGAGCCATTTTTGGTTTGTTCCTGTCTTTGCTGTGTGAACCAAGATCTTATTCATTTTTTCTACTCAGCACATAACATACTCAACATTTTCATGGTCTGGATGCATCAGTCCAAAATACCTGTTTGAAACTTTTTCTTCGCCCCATCTAGCTGTGAGGACCAAGCCCACTGCTACTCTTCAGCTTGGATGTCTCTGCAGAGGTGTGAGGAACCCCTATTTCCTGCACCTAGGAAGCTTTCAGAAATGCTGTGTTAATGCCCTTGTATAGAAAAGCCTTATGCAATGATGCCAGAAAGTAAATCTCATGGTTGCAATCAGTTCTTCCTTCATCAAGAGCTGTGGGATCTGGGGATGGGTAACAGTGAGGTGCCTTTTGGGGTGGAAAAGGCAAACACATCATGAGTGAAAGTCAAATTTCCATTAGTGCTATGTAATGAAGGACGCAGGACGCAAATCAATTAAGAGCCACAGTGTAATGTAGCTGTCTCATTAGACTGATGAACAGTTCTTCATGTGAGTAGCCTTAACAATTGTCAAAACAAACTTATAATATGGATAATGAAAATATTTTTCCCTCTAAAGTCCCAGAGAAAAAGCCTGCTATTGATTATATTTATACTGATACAACCCACAGGCTTTGTACAACTGCAAATATGTGGTTCTTTTAAATCTCAGTAACTCTGTCTGGAATAATGTGGGTGATTGATTAGCTGATGTGTGACTGGTAGGGCATAATTTATTTCAGCTCTCCATCAACCGCCATCCATCCAGCTTGCTTTGCAAGTTCCTACTGTAACATTTTGCTATTTGTACTTTTCCTCCTGGTGTGCCCTCTCTAGTTCCAGAAAGGGATTCTTTTCTACCAGATACCACACTAACACATTACACAGCACCGAAAGAGATTTTTAGCTGCACATCATTCCAGCTGAGCACTATTGTGCTTTTCTAAATATGCTGAAGTTGCACATATGTCACATATAAACTAATTGTCTTTTTTCAAGAATGATACTCATTTTCACCATAGAAGTAAATTTCCAGCAGAGCAGAGTGCAAGGGACAGGCGTGTGTAATGCCCATTTCCTGTGATGTCATGTGCCATTAAATGTGCTTAATTTATGTTTGCAGTTAAGCTGCCTGGAGTGAGGACCTATGTTGACCCCCACACCTACGAGGACCCTAATCAAGCTGTTCATGAGTTTGCTAAGGAAATTGAAGCTTCATGCATAACCATTGAAAGAGTTATCGGAGCTGGTATGGAAATGCATTCCATGACCCTTAGCAATGTGAAGGGTTGGCTTTCTTAACATGAGAGATCTGGGAAGGGCCGAGAAATATTTGAACTCTTAGATACCCTGCAAGTGAAGGTGAGCATGTTCCAGCTGAAGTTTGGGACAGACCTGTCATTATCTGCAGTTTTGAAATTCAAGAGCTGAACTGAGTAGGTCAGAAAATGGTCCCAAATGGTCAGCTGAGCTATTTCAATGGATGCTAAGGTAAAGGAGTCACTTAAGTTTCACATTCTTTTTAGCATTTGAACCTTTTTATCCCCCAACATTAAGGTCAGTCTTGAAGCAAAAATTAAAAATAAGAGGTCGCCTGGGACATTAAAAAACCACAAGTGAAAGTCCAAAGCTTTAAACTTCTTTGGTTAAGAGAAGAAACTCCCATTTTGTTTCCAATAAACTTGTTTGTTTCAACTTGCATCCAACCTTAGGAGTATTTTCTATCCTCTGAAATTGTGGGTTTGGATGTAATTTAGTGTTCATCAGAAAAAAATACATTTAGGTTACTTTTTGGGAAAGGTAGTAATAAAATTGTAAAGAGTATATAGTCTATAAAAAGATAAGTTACTGTGAAAGGCTGACAGCTTTCCATCTATGTAACTTACCAAATGAAGGTTAAGAAGCAAGTGGTTTGAGTTTTACAGCTATCCACACAGAACAGTGGTATAGGATATGACAGGACTCTTTCATATAGTAGACAAAAATGATACAAATTATAAAAAAGCCCAGTGGAATATAAAGCATAGCTCTTTAAATATAAGAAAATTACATTTTTACTCAAAGTTTTCTTGTGCTTATAAATTACTTGGCTTGTGGTACAGTGGCTGTTTGAAGTAGTCATCACTGCGATGTTCAGCAGTTCATATCCATAGACACAGGGCAGCCCTTTGTGCTTTTTATCAGCCAAGGCTGTGCTGCATCATGTAGACAGGGGCACATCATGTGTTCCCTTGATGTGGTGTGATCCCGTTCTTCCGCATTTTCTTCTGAAGGTGAATTTGGGGAAGTCTGCAGTGGGCGGCTGAAGCTGCAGGGAAAGCATGAGTTTTCAGTGGCTATCAAAACCCTGAAGGTGGGGTACACAGAGAAACAGAGAAGAGATTTCTTGGGAGAAGCAAGCATCATGGGGCAGTTTGACCACCCCAACATCATCCATCTGGAAGGTGTCGTCACAAAAAGTAGGTACAACTTGATGTGAACTGCTCTCCATGAATTCTGTCTGATGGGAGAGTTGGTTAAGAGAGAAAGACCTAGGTGATGCCTGTTCTGAATACACTTTTCATAATTTCTAAAAAAAAAGTTTTGCTTTCCAGAAGCAAGGAAAAAGAACAGGACTGTAGGTGAAGATGACAGGAATGTATAAAACCACAATTAAAGTAAGCTCCCTCTGGGATCTGCTAGAGATGTCCCTGGTAATAGTTGCCCATAGTGCTGGTGTATGGGAAGGATTGAAGGCATCCCAGCATGAGAGTTACTGAGGTCTGACTGCTCAGTTAGCAAAACAACCCTCTGTAACTTTTTCAGCCCAGTTTTCCAAATTACAATATGCACTAAAGATAAGGGCAGGGAAAGAGACAGCACATCCAAATGTGCCCAGCACAAGACTGGTGATGCTGTGCTGAGGCCGTGGAGAATGTGTAGTTTTTGTTACTCATCCATTTTAGAGCCTTGGAGGATCTACATTATTTGCATCAAGGATTACTTTGTTGAAAATAACTACTTCTTTATTTTAAGATGTATTTTAAGTGAAGAAGCACCATCCTCACAGGTGTGAATGATTGTCTCCCCTCTTGCCTTCATGTTTGACAATGTCAGAGCTTGCTTAGCTGCTACTGTTCAGATGATGGCATTTGGGGCCATGTGCTGCTCTCAGTACTCAGTACATTCCTCAGAGGAAGTGCCTCCAACATTAGTTCTTTTTCAGAGCCGCAATAGAGAAAGTAGAGAGGCTCCAGCTGTTCGTCCTTGTAACATCCACAAAATCAATGCTGTGTTTTAAACAACAGCCTTTTCTTGCATTTTTCCTTGATATTGCATTTCCTAAAACTTTTAAGAAAAAAATAACCAAAATGGATTTCTCCCAAAATTTTAATAAATACCAAAATCTCTTGGGGACACCCTGTGTAAGAGCTCCAATTTCTAACCCTGCAGGGATGTGGAATATTGAGCAGGGAGCGAGTGATGATTATACATCCATGAAAGCTGCTGCTGGCATGGGCCTGAGTCTTTCTGATTGCTGGGGCCTATGGGGATGGTTGGAAATCCCACTTTTAGTGAAAATGTGCCTCCCTAGCAAGCTGCTTTTTATATAAAGTGGGTGTCTGCTCCAAAGGCTGGGGAACACAGGGAGCTCTGCTTCTAAATTGGACTTGGAGCAACTGGAGTTTGGATTGAGGGGGATGTACACACCCAGAGCTTCTCATTAGCTCAGTAAATGTTTGTTTACTGCACTCAAATTTTTTTTCAGCAGACATCTGTAGCATCTTCATAGGTTTTTCTTTTGCATGGACCAAAGCAACCTTTATGAATTGCAAAGTATTCTGCTCTCTCAAAGTATTTAACTTCTTTTACTCTTCAGTATCTCAGTCATTGGCCTTTCGTAGAATCAGATCTTTCAGGTAAAATGTCTTTACTGCATCATTATTTTCTTTGGAAGTAAATTAAGTTAAACTGAATTAGGCCATTTTTAATTCTGAATGAGAATATCATTGTATTTAACTAATATAGTTCAAATGCACACGTTGGTTAATTCGGACTAATCATTGTCCCTTGCAGACAAACCCTCAGCTTTACAAAGGTAGTGACAGTTTTCATTTGCATCCCATTTCTTTGCACTGATGGTGTGCACATTGCATTAAGGTGCACACCATTGACATGAGTGTCATCCACATATACTTTATGACCATGTAATGCCAGCAGGAGGAAGCCCTGATGACACAGAGAATCAGCCCAGCACTTTAAAAGGACTGACGTTTACTTTTAATTTAATTTGTTGAAAGTTACCTATTTTTGTCCTTATTTCCATGCTCTTGGATATGGGGTTCATTTGTTCCATGATTGCTGCCAACCTGCAGCAGTCAGATAATGAAACATAAGAGCCAGAAATCTTACTTTTCTTTCTCTGATAGCATCCAAAGGCAGGAGTCTGGAGGAGAGCCCCCAGGGCAGTGGCACAACATATCATTCCCACTGCAACACTGCCTTGAAGTGTCAGAGATAAGGGACCCCATGCTACAGTTGGGTGTTTAGCTTTTAAATTCAAACAAAAATTTTAACATTTGAGATATTGCTGGATTTTTCTTCCCTGCAAAGCCACTGGCATGTTTGCCATCCAATGGCAGGGGCCCCAGAGATCTCTCCACCCTCCTACATTCAGCCTGTGTTGTGCGTGGACAGATGGCTGTCATCCTTAAAGAGGGGGCCCATTGTTTCATTTGGTATTCAGCAATATTTTTCATGGTCCCAAGGTGCATTTCTCATATCAAAAGTAATATTTTGGGCAAGTTTCAAGCTTGGGCAACAGCTGTGAGAGTAACTTAAAAGAATTGAAGCAGCACAGGTTCTTCATGCTGCAAAGGTAGTGTTTGCACAGCAATAAGTATTTTGATTGACAAGTTCACAATTACCTTTGCTATGTACATAATTAAGCAGTAAATTAGGCAAAGTAGTTAATGTAATCGAAAATGGGAAAATTGAGATCTATCTAAAGGTAGGACATGCTGATTTTTAGTATTTATCTTTATGTGCATGTTATGGCACATGGCAGCTCTCATTGATCATTTCTATAAAAGACATTTATAATGCACTTTACAAATAACTGACAGCTCCTCTTTTGTCTCTGTTTCATGCTAACAAATGGAAATTGATTTAAATAAAAAATAATTTACATGTTCCTATAAGATTTCATTGAATTTACAAGGGCTGGAGCACACCACATTAATTATTGCTACGCCATTGTGGCAAGCTAGTGAGAAATTAAATAAAAACTGAGCAAAAACTAGATATAATTACCATTAAAATTACTCAGGCATAAAAATTAATCAAACAGATTTGGAAAAACATTATTATTCCTGTAAACAATAGGAGACCAGGTCTTTTGTTAAGAACTTTTACTTTGATTTAGCCTGCACTCATTCCTTAATTAGCCTGCACTCATTCCTTAACACTTAATGAGCTTTTGTTCTGCACTGTAATATTCCTTTACTTATTTCCAGATGTGTTTACAGGGGTAGTCATATGGAATTACTTGAATTACAAGGAATGAAGTCTAGTCCTTGCCTGGTCTTGGTTTTGGTGGCTACCAAGCCCAAGCTTCAGATCATCCTTGTTGCTCTTGTTGGGTTCCTGTTTTTACTTCAGGGTGTTGAAGCTTGAGGGAAGGGTCCAAAGACTTTGCTGTGTGCAGTTTGGCCTCTGCAAGTTTTCAGCTTGTTGGTGGAGACAAGAACAAGGCTGCCTGGGTTCAGCTTGCTACATCCTTCTTAATCTTCATCTAAACAGTCTAGGGCTTGGTACCCCATCCACAATGTGGTATTACTTTTTCATCCCCTCCTCCTGAATTTCCTGTATATTTATAACCTAATATATATATCCTCAATTTCTCTGTATATTCTGGGAACAACTTTTGTCATCTTGCTGGGACAGCAGTGTCTTGGTTTATATTTGCTGTTGCATGACTGTATATCCAGATGCAGAGACACTATTAAAAGACTTTTTTATTGCTCATGTTTTTTAGTCCTAACAAACTCACGCACTTTTTCTTTTCCAGGCAAACCGGTAATGATAGTGACTGAATACATGGAGAATGGCTCTCTGGATACATTTTTGAAGGTATTACTTAGATCCTTTTTCCAGGGGGATCTGGGGACTTGGTTAAGGTTTAGGTTCTTTATAGATGGTTAATGTCAGTGAAAATTATTTCTGAGTGTTGGTGCTGTCTGGAGGCAGGAGTAGCTCAGTTGTTTCTTTGATCTGCGTTTACACAGCGTCATGAAGGACCTGGTGCATGCAATGATAGAAACAGATAAGACTAAATTGGAGGATATTACATTTATTTTAGAAGGCAGTGGAAGTATTAACTTATCCTGCAAAATGTGATGTGGTTCAAGAGCAGATCCATACTGCAGCATAGCAAATCCCAGACTCATCAGAGCTTTTCCATGAAATGTAAGAGCTAGAGAAAGGAGAGTGGGGAAGTGGTTAGAAGTGCAATGTGGCAACATGGGGGGAAGCCCCTACCGCCTCAAGTGTTCATGAACCCCTACAGGTAGGATTTCCATTCAACTTGGTGCCATTCAGTTGCCTTACTGAGAAACAGCCCAGCCTGATGCCTTTATACATGTGTTCATTCCCTGGCACAGTCTCTTTATCAGTCACCACTAGATGCAGCTCACTCCTTGACCTCAAATTTAAAGAACTACATTTCCTTAGCTTTGTCTCTAGAGATCCTAATCTAAACAGTGAAACTTAGAAAAGCTTCGTGGTCAGAGCATGAGAGTAATGAATTATTTATTTTCCTGGTTTCCTTCCTTGGAGACTCGCCTTTGCATTTTTATTCATGCGCGCACTAATGCTGAGGGTGCAGAGGCTCTCAACTCGTCAAATGTCTCCTTCCTTTTGCAGAAGAACGATGGGCAGTTCACCGTCATCCAGCTGGTTGGGATGCTACGAGGCATCGCATCAGGAATGAAGTACCTGTCTGACATGTGTTACGTGCACAGAGATCTGGCCGCCAGGAATATCCTGATCAACAGCAACTTGGTCTGCAAAGTGTCAGACTTTGGCCTCTCCAGAGTCCTCGAAGATGACCCTGAAGCAGCATACACAACCAGGGTGAGTTATGGGGATACTAAACTGATTGAGCTCAAGAGAAACATATTTCTTGCCACATTTTGGTGTTCAGGCTCTCTAGCAAAGAGTTTCTACAACCCTCTAAACTGTGCAGGAGGGTTAGATCAAGTGATAATAGTTAATCATCACCAGATTACTTTTGCAAATGCCCTTATAGTGGGGATGGCCAAATAACACAGAGCTTAACTAATAGTTAAAACTCTGAAGTTTTAAGTTGGGTACACAAGTCAAATAGCTAACAAAGTTGCCATGCTTCCAAGCTCTACTGTGTCCTCTTTGGTGAATACCAAAGGGAAGAAGGAGCAATTGCTTTGCCAGGCACCCATCCTGTGGTGTAAGCCATGGTCTTCTGAACAATTTGACCCTTTTAAAACATTAGTAAGTGTGTAATGAATGCCCACTGCAAATAATGCACATTGCCCTCATCATTATCCAGTTGAGAGTAATTTCTCCCAACCCAAGAAAGAGCTTTTGCAACCTCAGTGCTCTGTCCCTGCTCTGCCCACATGGCACTGGCACTGGAGAGAGGGGCTGGACAGGACCCACCTTCAACAGCACAGACTTGGAGAGAGCCTCCAGTATTAATGGCAGTGATTGGCACACCTTGGATATGTCTTATGTGTTTTTCCAAGGATATTGTTTTGTGAGTGGTGGGAGCTGTCTTGAGTCATGTTCCCCATTCCTGTGGACATCTTGAAAGGGCCTTTCAGCTTTTTTCAGTCATGGCCCTGTGATGGGACTCAGTGCACAGCTGGACTGGCACTTCCCTGCAAGGAAGGCCTGGCCAGCTCTGCTGCAGCTCCCATGTTTTGCCGTATGCTAATTGGCACTGCTGAGAATCTGGCCCTTCACTTAAGGCTTGTGCTACTGAGCTTGTGAATAAGTAATTATGAAAAGAAGAGACTTTTTAGAAGTTGCTTTGAAAATCCTGTCTTTTTCCAATAACAAACACTGTTAGGGGGCATTCAGGGAGACTTTCCAATATTTAGCTTAACATGGAGAGGAAGGGACTTCACAGCAAAATATTTTTTTATATAAATCAAGAGAGACAACTCTTTAAACCCAATGAGAAAAGTATTCCTTAATCCAGACTCTCCTTTCCCTCCCCTTTCCCTTCTCACAGCTGATCTGAAGTTTGATTTTTAAATGATAGAAAGGAGAAAAGGAAACAACAAAGCACATTTGACAGCTGTGGCATCATTTTCAGTCCCACAGCAGAGGCCAAGCAGCCTGGTCTTTGCATGCAAAGATTTCTGTGCCTGCTACACAGATCTCTCTGCAGGACCAGGATTGCATTAAAAAAAAAAAAAAAAAGGGAATTACTTCCACAACGATTTGCATGAAGCCCTCGTTAGATCAAAGTCTTCCTCAGCTTCAGAACTGTCTGTTCCTCCCTGGCTCACTCTCAGAAATGGAGGAACTGTATTCCCTTACCAACCCGTGCAACATAATTGAGATGTTGATCCTATACATGTCCCAGTGTTCAAACAACATTCAAACAACAAACCTTCAGGACAGCCAATTAGTTGGCAGTCTACAAATGCTTATGGGCTGAGATAATGTGGAAAGGGGCCCCATGCTGTCAAATAGATTTACTTTAAAATTCAATGTCTCTTTCCAGAGAGAAAATAACATCCCTTGGTGCTCTGAGAAGAGCTGCTTCAACTTCTTTCGCATGCTCTCTGCCCTTCTCTGCAATCTATTTTTTGGGATTTTTCTCAATTTCTTTTCCATTTAGGGAGGGAAGATCCCCATTCGGTGGACAGCGCCTGAAGCAATTGCCTTCCGCAAATTCACATCTGCCAGCGACGTCTGGAGCTACGGCATTGTTATGTGGGAGGTGATGTCCTATGGCGAGAGGCCTTACTGGGAAATGACAAACCAAGATGTAAGCACATGCCAGAGCTGCTGTGTGATGGGACTTTGAGGGCTCAGCATTCATTCTGCTGTCAGAGAGGCAGAATGGCGACAAGAGGAGGAGAGCTGCTGTAAAAATGGTTTTGCTCCGCCATGCCAGACAGAAATGATCCTCCAATTTGATGTTCTTTTATTTTGCAGCAAGCCAGAACAGGCTGTGTTCAGGGGGAAATGTGTCTGCAGGGAGGCAAGCCTGCTGCCCCCAGCAGACCTCTGGAGCTTCATTAATGATGTTAGAGCTAGAGCCTGTTCCTCCTCTGCATAATGAAAAAGGCCTGTCAGGGGAGAGATGCTGATAAACTGCAGAATTTCAGTTGTGTATTCAAACCCCTGCTGCCACATAAAGCAGAAACTCAAGAGAGTCATAGTAAGGGCTTTGTTTCCTGGCAGAAAAGCTGAATGATTTGATCTAGTGATAGCAGTCCACAGAGCTGCATCTTGTTGTTCTTGCATTGCTGATCTCAAGAGAATAGTTTTGCTCCAGTTGTGACCATCTTGTAAGTCTGTGCTTACACAAACTCTCATTCATTTGTACAGTACCCTTCGAGTTGTGTCCCCTTGCTCCTGAGTTCCTGTGCCCACTAATGCCTCTGATCTTGAGGCCACCCTCACCCAAACAGTGATATGCCTGGAAGTATTCTCTCCCACCCGACTGCAGCTCCAATCCCAGCCTGGGTAAGGATCTCTTGATCCTACTGTGGGGCTGCATTCTACCCTGATCTCACCATCAACATATGTCCTTGTCTAAGGCTAAAAAAATTTAAGCCTGGGGTAGCCAGATTTTCTAGGTCCCTCCTTCTTCTTCACATCTCTGAGAACTATGATTTGCAAAGGTCTCTGAGAATGCCAGCTAGTCATGAGGTCAGATTCACCATGGGGTATGTGGGGCAGCCCTGTTACCTGTGGAAATCCTACTTATGGATGGGTTTCCTGTGGTCACAACACTTGGTGTTTCATCCTTTCTGCTTTTTTGAGCAGCATTCCTATTCCAACTACTTTTCTGCTTTTTCACTGGCAGCAAGGGCTCTGGCTGAGCATTCTGCTCTTCCTGAGTTTTGTTAGCAAGGCATACATCAGTGGATGTTATTACCTGTCATGCTGAGCTGCTGTCTCATCTCACTTTGAGTCCATGCGTGGAAACAAGTGGTACCTTTGAGATGGTCACGCCATGTTTCTTGCTGGGGACCTGAACACACTGTTTGGCATGAATGACCCACTGCTCCTGTATTGCTGAGGCTGTCACATTTGCAGGAAGTTCAGTAAAGCAGCATGTACCTACACAGGGATTTATCTTAATCAAATACAGGGACTTGGTTCCATAGTCTGTGCAGAGAATGCAGCAATTGACAGCCAATCTTTTTCGTTCACACTGCCCACTGTAACTATCTTTAATGCTGATGCACTGGCATAGCACAGATGTTGTTCAGTAAATGCCAGGCTAAGGTCGAGGCTGGTGCCAGTGAAGTGATGTTCTGTGGCCAGGGGAGTCCCTTGTCTGAATCATAACACTATGAGCGTCTACACTTTACAGAACTGTTCCAAAAAGCCCAAATGCCTCCATGTCCTATGGGGCACAGACTTACCTGGAGTGAAAGCAGAAAAAAAGGACAAGTGAGATGTTAATGAGTGTCAGTTCCTGCTTAAGCTTTGCTTGTGTAACATCTGTGTTACTTGGCTCTGCCCTTTGTGCAGATGGTAAATGCCTGGATGGTGGTGGCATAGGAACTTAATTCGGTGCTGTGGTACATTTCTTATGCAGTTCTTCCTCCTTCAGCTCCTGAAGGCCGCCTCTTCTTTCCTCCTCTACTTGTGTTGACAGAAGAGTCAGTGGTGTTAGATACAGCATTGGCTTTTGTGCAGAGGAAAAGGGTCACATAAATTTTGGACTCTGTTGCACAACTTACTTGTTGCATGACTTGTATTTAAAGCACATAATTTTCAAGCACAGCTGATGATGAGCAAAATTATTCTCACTGTGTTACAGATGCCTCGCTTTAAAGGAGGTGAAGTGCAATAGGGCAGGAAATTTTTTAAGGCTATAAATCATGTTTTAAAGTCATGCTGGTTTCTGGATGGCCTTCTAAAAATATGCTTTGGCTTGACCACAAGATAAGGCTTTGATGCAGAATTATTGAGAGGAATATTGTGACCTGTGTTTCACAGGTTGATAGGCTAAATAATCACAGTGGTTGACTTTTAATGTTCAGACTCTTGAATCTATGAAAACTCCACTGGGTGTTGCTTTGGTTTACTGGAATAGACTATCCCAAATTGTCCTCTCCTAAACATCCAGTTCAGTCACCCTGATCCATAACTGAATAGTGCTTGTCCAGAAGATGAAGAGATAAAAAAGTGCCTCCTTAGGTGCAAATTCTAAATCTTCAAGTCTTACAAAGCAGGACACGCCAATGAATGGAGCAGCAAATGTCCCATTTTCTTATTTTTAATCACTGTGGTGGCTACAAGTGACTCAGTCTTTGTTGTTTCTTTTTTTTTGCTCCTCTTACTGCTAGATGCCTGAAGGCACCTTCAGATGCAAGAGTGTATTTCAGCATCCTAGCTTCTTGCAGTATTTTGATACCATTTACATTGTATCACCAGGACAAATGACATCCTGTAAATTGAGTTAATGCTATTGATTGTGATGTTACTGCCAGGAATATCCAGCATACATAACTCCATTGCAGATATAGTTCAGATATTCTGATCTGGTGTCAGATGGTCTGCTCCCTGTCTTGCTGCTATTTTCTTTCTGCTACAGTTGGAGGATGACCCATTATTGTTATAAATACAGACATGGACACAGCAAATAACATTCTCATGGCTGTGCCACACTGAAGCTTTTTCTTTATAGGACAACTGCAAATTTGGAATCAGGGACCAGCTGAAAAGCATGGTGTGAAGAACAGAAAGTATCGATAGCACAGTGTGGTGGAGCTGGGAGCAACAGCCAGGCCATAGAAGAGATTGCTTTGCAAGTGCAGATTGGGTACAGAGTGGTGCAACTGCTCCACTGACAGATTGAATCTCAGATGGGCACAAAGGGACTGCCTTTGTGGGACATGGGGCATGTTGTGGCCCAGATCTTCTGATGTGCTTTTTACCCTTGGAGATCGTAAAGCCTCACCTAACTGCTTCTCTGCTATGCACATCCTCAGAGAGTTTGAGGTTCCCACCACTGATGCTCAGTTGGCCTGGCTCATTCCTGCAACTCTTACACTTAACAAAAAGCTTGTGATAAAGGACAATTTAAAAACAATCCATGCAGTCCTGAATTTTGAAGCCTTCTGAAATGCAGTGCTAGCCTGACACAGCTCATCCTGTACTACTCATTTAGTATCTAAAGACCAAGACAACAACTTCCAGGCTAACCACAGAGGTTTCTTTTTCAAACACAGGATGTTTTCAAATTGTGAGACAGTGCCTAGAATGAATGGCATTTGAGGTAGTCTTGGGAGCGGACAGTGAAGCACATGTGGTTTTTATGTGGACATAGCAAATACCTGCTTCCAGCTCCTTTTCATCAAGGAATCTTAGGAGTGGAGGGCATGAAGATGGGCTGCCATGACTCCCTTGGCACAGACACAAAACCCTGTGGTCTGAAACATGAGCTACATTCTCCTGAAAATTGTAATGGTTCAAAATAGGAACTGCTGGGCTTAAAGCCCTGCCACAAAACTGCCCCAAACTGGGGAAAACAAGTTGCATTCTTCAATTCTGCCCTCATTTATTCATTTCTGCCTTTCGAGAGGGCAGGCAACACATATGCATACCACTTGTTTTAGATATAAAACCATAGATGGTTTGTATTTGAGATCAGTGCAACAGCTCCCTTGGTTTTAATTTACATACTCTTGGGCTGACATTGTAAATTGCTGGCAGAAATGTGGCCACACTGAGAAACTGCTAGACCCAGACAATATTGAATGATATATGAGATGGTTGTTCTACCTCTGCCTTAAATCCATCCATCAATTAGCATTCAAAGTCTCTTTTGAAATACAGTCAGACTTTTATTACTGTAATACAAATTTGTGGTCTAGCACATGCCTTTTCATTTAAAAAGAACCCAACATCTGAATAAACAAAATCACTGCACTCCAAAAAGATGCCAGGAAGCCCTGAAGGCTCTTTTTCATGGATTTAGCATAGGCTGCAAGAGTTTCCTGGTATATAACATAGAGACCACAACTGAGCTTTGAACAAGTGCAACCAGGCAATCTGGCCCCCTGGTTGCAGCAGTGCCTTGGCTTTTTAGATTCATTTTCCAATGACTAAAAATAGAGTTATTCAACCCATCCCACAGAAAATACGAAAGATAGAGAGGCTTACTTAGTTTGCCTCTTGTCTGCAGAGTTGGGGGCTGGCAGGATATTTTGTGAGCATATTGCTGATCCCAAAGTTCTATGTTAAAGTCAATTTGCGTTTGAGAAAAAGATGAGGGGAAGAAAAGCCTTGTGTTTTTTGTCCTGTAGGTGATTAAAGCTGTGGAGGAAGGCTATCGCCTGCCAAGTCCCATGGACTGCCCTGCTGCTCTCTACCAACTAATGCTGGACTGTTGGCAGAAAGACCGCAACAGCAGGCCCAAGTTTGACGAAATTGTCAGCATGTTGGACAAGCTCATCCGTAACCCAAGCAGCTTGAAGACATTGGTTAATGCATCAAGCAGGTACAGACTCAGCGCAGAACCATTTCTCAGAGCAAGCTCCTTGTCTGAATGCCCACCCCTAGGGTTGGATTCCCTCTGATTATTTAGCCTGCATGTGTTCTTGGGTGAATGTTCCTTCAGTTTTGTTATGTCCAGGGGAGTTGACTCATATCAACTTTTTCTGTTGCAGTTGGCAGCCAAGTGAGCAATTCACTCACTCTAATGCAGTGCTGCCACAAAAAATTAACGTGGTCTGTCTTTCAGAAACAGGAGTTTCAGCAGTACTTTGTCTGTGACAAAACTACCTATGCTCTACTGCAAGATTAGAGAAGGCGAGACTTGAGTGCATGAGGTAGATAGTAAATACTGCTCCAATTGTCTGCCTGTTGACTTTATCTTGGTAATACAAACGAAGAATGTCTCTTGGGGAAACTCTTAGGATGTGCAAAGCTCATGGATGTCCAGGTACATCCTTCCCCAACTATTCCCAGGCATGCTAGCCACCACTGCAAGTCATGAGAGTATTGGTAATTGCAAGAGGAGATCTCTGGTTCCCAAAGTGCTGTTCACAACCCCTTTGTTGAAACCACATTAAGTGAATAGAACAGCCAGTTTGTATTTAAACGTGAATCTGAATAGCTACACAGCTACAAGTAAGGTAAACACAATCAAGAAATAAAGCTGCACTTTATAGGGCAGGGAGAAAGAGCTAAATAGTCTTGGAGAGGCTTTTTCTGTTTTCACTTTTTTCACACTTTTTCTATGCAAGCGTATGTCCTGGGTTACAATGTAAAGATGTGCCCAAATGTATGGGGCAGTGATCCTTTTTCTCTGTGGGAGATTGAAGCATCTGTTACTCCAGGAGGACTGCAGCCACCATTTAATCGGACTGCTACCAGCACCCTGACCGCCAGGGTGTCAGATTGTATTCTTACTCTGTCAGTGGTTTTCTTTTGTATTATTGCATGTATTTTATTTTTTCTCTTTTTTCCTATTAAATTGTATTTCTGACTTGGAATCTCTCACTGGTTTTAATTTCAAACCAGTACAGGACACATTTACTTTTGAGCCATCAGTATTGCTAATCACGCAGTCCCTTGCAAGGTCATAAAGAAGTTTTTTATACATACATATGTATATTGTTGCTGGTTCACTGATGGCAGTGGAGTTCCCCAGATTAACAATGGAAAAGGCTCTTCAGAAAAGTTTATCCTCAGAGGAGGGACAAAAATAAGATATCTGTTATCTTTAATGTTATACATTATCTGATAATGTATCTGTTTTCTTTAAACAGGAACAAGGGAGATAAGATTAGGTTAGACTGGTGGTATGGGCCAAAACAGATACATTGCTGTGAGCTTATGGTCATTTGTCCCCACGCCTTCCAAGTGAACCTTGCACAGCAGCATGTGGCACATCTCACCTGCTGCAACTGGACATCCTATGGTGGCATGTCCCTGCGCATGGCAATTCATGCACTGAAAGATAAGAACCTGAAATTTCTGTTAAGTTTTAAGTACGAGATACATCTAGTTCCTTGGGCTATTTTACATGTACGATTTACAATCTGAAGAAGAAGTTATTCTCATTAGCAATTAGATGTATTGTCAGTGCCAGCAAACCTGCAGGAAAATGTTTATGACTGCATAAAATATGTGAGGTTTCTCTTTTATTTTCAACTCAGAACAGTTATTTTCCAGGCCTGTTGCATGGTGTTTCCGGCACTCTTTTATACCAAACTGCTATGCTAGATGAGGAAAATAGGAAGAAAACCATTTCCTTGAGCTGCTAAGCACTTTGCTGATGTTTTAGTCCATGAATGGGTCCAAGCAATTCCAAATGTCTCCTTTCCAGAGCTGCTGTGCTTTTTTTTTGTATGGGTGGAGCGCCTGAATAGTCAGGCTTTGGGGCTGTGTTTCTATTCTCGTAGATTGCTGTGCCCAGACCACAGTAATTCCAAATGAATCATAATTTCAATATAGAGCAGCTGTAAAGGATTTTTTAAATATATCTGATGTGTTCTTTATGGAAATTCTCATTAATGCAAATAAGGGAGGAAGTCACTCTCTACATTACAGTGTGTGCTATGATATCACTAGGTACCTCCTGACATTAGTCATAAAAATCCACTTCTCTTTATGATTACTTAGGAGTTTTAAATTTCTCATGTGTATAAAATGTTATGGGAAGCCATTATGTTCTTGGCACTGCAAGTATTCACATTTCATTAGACCCTTCAGCATTGCTATTAAGTAAACAAATAATACTAATGTGCTCATAAAATACATGAAGATTCCTGAAGTGCTATAATAATATAATATCCCAGCTATCCTTCCAGCTGAAAGTCTTTTAAGTGTAATAGTCACCATCAGAGGCTGACCCAGAAAATTATTTTTTTTTTATCTGTGGGTAATAATCTTTACGTAGGGCTTGTGTTAGTTGTGTGCCCCGTTCTACAAAGCGGGGAACAGGTCTGGTTTATTTCCTGGCTGACCTTAGACAAGCCCTCTTTGCTCTCTGCACCTCATTAGTGGAGTGGTGGACCCTGCTTATGCCAGGTACTGTATCGGTGCACCAGCCGAGGTGAAGGGTTATTATTTGCCTGAACTGCTTCTTCAGTGCATGGCATAGCTGAGCATGGAGCAGTTGCCATGGCAGGGTCTGGAGTGAGGGTGTGGGAGCAGGAGTGTACCTCTGCTTGCAGGGCTGGAGCGTGGCTGGAGCATTGCTGCTCTCTGCAGGCTCGTTGGATGCTGTCGGCGTCCCAAACCCACANTGCCATTGATGGCCGCTGCTGGGAAATGTAATTTGGGTTTCAGCTTCCAGGCGCTGCGCTGTCTTAAGTTAATTATGAGCTTTAAAAGTGGAGGAAGAGAGGAAAGCAGGAGTCACCAAAGGGAAGACTTTGAAGCAGGAGTGACTGGGGGAGCCTACTTGTGGCAAAGAGGTAACTGGGATGGATGCCACTCCTCTCTTCCTCTTTCTGCTTGTGGTGCGGACCAGAAATGGCAGGACCTAATTCAAGAATGGGTGAGATTGCAGGTGAAGTGCTGTGTTTGATACATTGCATATCAAGCCTGATAGGAGCATTTAAGCTGCAGCAATCACTGAAAGTGGAACAAAAGAATCATCTTTACCGTAAAAAAATGCAAGCAACTTGAGTCGTGTATATCTCGATACTAATTATGTTTGCTTCTTTCTTTTTGCTTGTCTTTAGAGTGTCAAATCTGTTGGTAGAGCACAGTCCAGTCGGGAGTGGTGCCTACAGGTCCGTGAGTGAGTGGCTGGAAGCCATCAAAATGGGCCGATACACAGAAATCTTCATGGAGAATGGATACAGTTCAATGGATGCAGTGGCTCAGGTGACCCTAGAGTGAGTAGTGTCCAGATCATTTTCACCTCATTTCATGGAATTGCAAGGGGAGGAGAGAGGAGAAAGACAAAGCATTCAAAAATATGCAAGGGTGAGTCTGCAGAAAGGGAAAACATCATCCTGTGTTTGCAGTCAGCAGTTTCCGTTATAGCATCTCTATTGATAACAAGTTCAGGCAAGATTAAAATGTACAGTCACTACATTGGCAGCCTGTACTTTGTCTCCTTTACTCACAGAAATTAATGCATGAGTTTCTGTAATTGCTGGGCCATCCTCTTGACACAATAGCAGTTGATTATTTGGGGTTACCAAGAAAATAAACTCACCCTCTACCTTACTAGTAAATGTATAGATGCTAGAGTCCCTGCTGAGACATCCTGGCTTCACAGCAGATGAGCTAGTTTCATGGCTGATCTGGATATAGCTAAGTGAACAGTGAAGCCCAGTAAGGTGTGGAAATGGTATTCAGCATTAACAGAAATAGATAAGAGCTGATGCCAATGCAAGACCATCAGCACCCCACAGCTCTAGAGGACAGGCTTCCTGAATGAGACCCTTTCTTCTGAATGTGCCCATGGTTTTTGCACAAGTGTGACTGCAGTTGAGGCAACAGCCTTCAAATAACTTGGTAAATGCCTCAGGGCTGCTAATTTGCTGTGCTCCACCTTTGATTGCTTGCCTTGCTTGTATAATTGTGTCAGTACTTTCCTGCTGCTGCCTGTGCTGTCTCAAGCTCAAAGCCTGCCTTTCTAGCTGGGTTAATTCGAGCTTAGTTTACTGCAGGCATTAAGGCAGAATGGGAAAAATTGTACTCTGCTGCTTTGGAGAAAGTTGTGTCTCCTCTGGCCACATGCAGATTGTCACTGAACATACAGAATTGCTTCTGAGGATTAAGAATAAACCAAGAAAAATCCCCCCACCTCACAGAACTGCAGCATTTCCTCCTGTCTGCCACAGTGCTTGCCGTGGAGCTCACTATACAGCACAGGAGTGTGATTCAGGTCGGTGACGTCTCCAAGGAGTTCAGTTTTCTGTTATATATGGAGGGAGTGGAGGAGCATATCTGCTCCCACTCTGATTTTATTTGCTCCACTCACATCATCAATATTTGCCCCTTACACCTGGACTCATCCAGTCTTTTTTCAGCCATTCACATGAAAACCCTAAGCTAGGGATGAAGTCCTCTCCAGCAACTGTCTGGGAAATCAGGGTGCATAGATTCTTACCTAGATCCTCTTTTGAGCTCCTGAGACCCTTACATGTTGTTTCCCAGCCTTGTCCTGCAAATATGTGTCATGTTACTTGGGCTTTTGAGGACTCCACAATGTAGACTGATAATCTACAAACATTGACCAAGGAAGAAGGAAGGCATCCATCCGCAGACTGTTCATAGTCCACATAGCAGAAATAGCTAGCCAGAGGCTGAGTGGGAAGAAAGGGGATAGGATGAAGCAGTAATTTATGAGAAAACGAAAACATTGGAGCATTCCCCTCCACAGTACCACCCCAATCTGATAACCAGAGCAACTTCTGGTAGAAAATGCAGGTTGTCTAAAATCCATCACAGATTTATTGCTGTGTGGCTTAATTAGTCATAGCAAAGAAGAAAATTCGGCTTTTAGCTTTAGAATTTTCTGCAGTTTCAAGTGCTCTACACGAAATGCTCAGAAGTAAAATGCTTTTGTTTGGGTCACAGAATATGTTGACTTGAAACCCAACTTAGTGGGTGTTTTCAACTGCAAATTAGAAGTTTACTTACTTGTGTAACACCATCTTAGCATCCCATGCTGCTGACAAAAGTTTTCCTAACCTCCAAATTCCTAAAGTGCAACATTTCCAATTGTGAAATAAGATCCTCAATTTGACTTTAAAATGTAACTATTTCCCTATGTTTACTCTTTGGTATTCCAGAAATTTCAAAAATGTTCCCAAAAATCTTTCCAGGTGATGCAAAAAGAGCTTTAAAATGAACCAAATGGCAATGAACCCAGAAACCCATTACCTGCACAGTTCTAGCCAGAAAGGCAAGTTGGTTTGAAAGTTTTTAAATAAGATTATAGCTGCCAAAGATGCTCTGACTCACCATCTGCAGAGCTTCTTGAAGTCCCCTCACCAGATCCCAGGATGTCCTCTATAGCACAAATGTCATCCTACTGGTGCCAGTCTGAGCTGCTCAGCTTCAGCTTTTGTCTGAGGTTTTAGACCAGCAGAGCAGTGCAAAGGAGCTGATGCTTGGCAGCCTGGAGGAGCTTTGGGGCTTGTTTTTTTTTTTTTTTTAACTTGAAGAAGATGTTTCATGGATCCATCTTCCATTTCAGTTGAAGCTGAAAAAAAGGCTGAAACCTATTCCAGCTAGTTATCCATGTCAAGAAATAAATTCCCCTTCCCCTAGCTGCCTGTGGACAGAGATTCTTGCAGAGATGCCTGCTTGGTTCTTCTCTGTTAGACCACACACCTTTGCATTGCAGAGGTGGCTTGGCAAGAAGGCTTGACCCCGCTCAGGTCTCTTTTTGGAAGACCTGTGGAAGATTAATCAAAAGACCATCCAAATCAAAACTTCTCCCATCCTTCTCAGAAGCAGTAAAAAAAGGAAAAACAGCAGATTCTCAGTTTTTGAAAAAAGAGAAACCATCGTAGCAGCTTAAGAGGAAAAGTGCTATTTACTGAAGTCCTGAACTCAGGCTGATATAAACTGGCAGATTACCCTTAAAAAATAAAGTAAGGGAGAAAAATGACTCCTGGTGCGCTCAGCTGAGACTCTCATGGGTTCTCCAGAAAATAAACACCAGAACAAGCAAAGTTCTTTAAAGGTTGATATACTGAAAGAGGTTGGTTTTCAGGAGGTTTTCATTTTTTTTATCCCTGTAAAAGGGAGCAACAAAACATTTTGTACTCTACAAAGGAGAATTCAGATTAAATGTTCCTTGTCATTTTTAATAGAGGCAACTGTTCTGTATATTCCAGAGCTGGGACTTGGGGGGATTGGGTGAAAAGATGATCTGAACATCTGAAAGTAGCTTGCTTTCCCCAAATGACATCAGTAAAACAGTCTTCACAATTTAAGAGATTGCCTTCAAATACCGTCCAAAGTGGTGCTCACCAAATTCAAACTGTACAGGAGACAGATGTAGAAATTAGGTGGATAACTGCTGCCAGAAAAAGCAGGAAAAAAACATATGATAAATGTCAAGAATTTCTAAAATCTACTGAAAAAAACTACAAGTGCTGTAGGAGGAACTGGCCATAACACTGACAGGACTAGTAATTGTGGGTGCCCAGCTTGTGGCTTCTTTACAGGATCTGGTTGAGGTAGTTAATGTTCAGGTTTTTTTTTTTTTAAACCTCTCTCCCCTGGCATGAAAAGCAAAGTCCTGATTACCATTCTAATTCTTTCAAACTGAAGACTTGATGCATTTATTCCAGAAAAGAGTAGTATTAGTGAGAAATTTCTGAAAGCAAAAGATTAAAAATCTTAAGATCGATGAATATCACCCCAAGTCCTAAGCTCTGCCTATTTAAGCAAAGACCTGAAAATGTATGTTTTCAAACAAAGAATGATTTCTACATTTAGCTCTAATTCTTGCAAAGGGATGAATCACCTTGTGAAAAGTGGAGCCTCACCCTCCACCCTCTCTTTCCAACTGGATATCAGACTTGAAGGGAACCTTTCCAGTGGACCAGACCTGCTCTTTAAACTTGTGGACCACCTAGTGACTTTGAGTGTGTCTGGAGCTCTTTCAATCCACTGCAAGAAAAACTTTAGCAGGACCAATACTCAAGAATAGATAGATCTATGACATGAGTTTCAGTCTGACCCTTAACTGGACTGATTACTAACTATGTGGACTACATATTTTCACCTTTTGAAAGATCTGTACTCACTGAATCTCAGGACACCCTGTTGTTATTAGATGAAGAGCTCTGAATATTTGTAATAATATGTGTTGTGTTGCTTTGCATTGTACATATGTTTCTTCTAAAATAAAATAAATTATTTATTAAAAGTTATACTGGATGAAGAACATTTAAGAGTTCACCTGCTCTAGATACTTATTCTTAACCTGAAATCTCAGTCCTGGAATTGCAATGCTGTGTCTGCTTCTGAACAAATTCTCATCTTGTAATCAAGTAGAATGGGAATTATGAGTAAGAGCAGATGAGCTCTTAAAACAAAATTTTTAAGTTCTCATTTCATGCAAATGTCCCTAGCAAGCAGTTTCCTCTCTCTTTAGCATCGTCTGAAGGTCTTCGAGGTTCTTCTTTTTTCCCCTCATTCAGACTGACAGCCAACTAACTCCATGAGAATTCCCAGTCTGCATGAACAACTGTAATTGCACCACATGCAGAACAATGGTGAGATCTGCCCTGGATGGGAGATGAAATACAAAATACCTGTGGTAGGCTGACAGCTGCTGACCACGGAGATCTTTCAGGACTGTGGCCCTTTTGCTTGTATGACTAAACCGGCTGGTGAGGGGGCTGTATTTCATGTGGCAATCCAGTCGTAGTCTACACTGCATTTGGCAAACTGGTGCATGGTGTATAAGTAGTTATATTTGTAAATAAAATATTTTAAATCTATTTCCTATAACATGGAGACTGAATTCAATCCTTGCAAATGGAGGCTATTGCAGGGAAGGGGATACTGTTTTGTCACTGGCATGTTGCAGCTGTGCTTCTGTGCAAGGCAGTAGTAAGAGAGCAGTATGCATGCAGCTGTGTACAGGCTGCTTGGGATGAGCTGACACCAATTTTCCCCTTTATTTCCTTGGCTTTTTGGTCAAGTTAGGTAAGCCTTTTAATACCTTGTTGACAAGTGATTCAAATTCCCTGCCTGCTTTCATTTCCAGCCCTGCGTGAATGAAAGAAGTGAAAAGATAAACTTCCTCCCTAAATAAGAATAAAAGTTGTCTCATGGCTGGGGAGGCCAAGTATTCTGAAGCAGGGAGACCACCCAGCACACGGGTGCACAAATCTCCACTGCAGAGGCGCACACAAAACCCAACACCAGGGGTCAGGTGACTTCCACGGAAAGGAAGTGGATCCTGGTTGCAGGTGTTGTTTGCCTATGGGTCTCAGTTGTGCCTTTTCCTGCAGGGAATGCACATTTTAACTGTAAAGCCCCAATGGATGTCTGCACACATCTACTCTGCAGAGCTGAGCCCAGTGAAATGTCCACTTGGCCGCAGCAACATAAGCCAGGCAGCTTTGGACTGGAGCTTAAAGGCAGTTGTTTTTACAGCTCTTCGGCACAGAAGTTGTTGGGGTTTTTTTGTGCACCCAATTCTGTTCAAAATTGTCTTTTGCCTTACACTGCTTTAAGTCCTTCAACACTGGATGCATGGGAGCATGCAATGTGCTGTAAGTCATGCTTGAAACATCAGAATTAAAGCTCCTACATTCTCTAGGCAGTTTTTAGAAAGTTTTGTTGTTGTCTTTGCTATGTGCAAGGTGGCTTTTGAATAAAGCTGCTGATTTTTATACTTGGTGAGCATCTGGTAGAGGAGCTGTGTCTTCTGGTTCATCTTTGCTGAGGTGAAAGACCCCACAGTAGTGCTTTTCCTCTCTCTGAGGAGTCCCCCATTCTTTTGGCTGGTGGCTTCACATTTGAGAGGATTTAATATAAAGAAAAAAAAAAATACTGACTGGATCCCCTGGTGAGAAGTCAATGTATTTGAAACCAGAAATTCTTTTTCCTTCTTTCTCTCTTGTGAATCAGTGAGGCACTCCTCAAGGATATTGAGTTAAGGGGATACTATATGGGGGCAAAAAGGCTGTATAGTGAACTGGGTCTGAGATTTATTGGACTGAGGAGGCTGTGTGTGAAAGGGCAAGACATGCATGCTTTTCTCCGAGTTTCCAGCTGTTTTCTTCTGGCATAACATGTGAGAGTGTCAGAAATTATACATCTATGAAATATGTGGTACTGGATTGTCAAAAGAGCTCAGCTTGCACTTTAGACACCTGGAAAAAAAAAAGCTGATTTTTCAAAATGTGCCAGCAGAACAGGACTCATCAGGGGGAGGATGGATGTTGTCTCTTTTAAAAATCAGGTCCTATACTGTGTTGGTTTGGGGGTTTGGTTTGTTTTTTTTGGGGTTTTGTTTGTTTGTTTGTTTGTTTGTTTGTTTGTTTGTTTTTGGTTTTTTGGGTTTTTTTGGTTTTTTGGTTTTTTGGTTTTGGTGTTTTTTTTAATCTCTGGTGTGAACTTCCAACTGTGCTGTGTACATAAAATAAATTGCATGTAACAATAGCATTACTTAATTTTCCTTCATTATTAAGATGGCTTGCTGAACTAGTTTCACAATTCAGTGGAGGCAGAAATGAAAGCATGTCACCCTGAGAAGGTAGACACCTTTTGCAGGTGCTGCAGCCTTTTCTCTGCCAGGTAAGGAGCACTGCCGATGTGTCTCTTTGACCTCCTTTGCTCTGTGCCCCCTATGTTATGATTTCCCTTTGCATCATCAAGAAGCATTGCTGAAAAAGGGTACATTAATGAAATTATATGTTTAGCCCAAAGTAAAAAACTTGATATTTTCCAAATCAAAAGGCAGAAAACATGACAGTCCTTGGAGAAGTACAAATATAGCTTTTGGCTTCAACTACTTTATGTGTTAATGTATTAGCCTTCACTCAAGACTGCTTTTTATTCAAGGCAACGTTCACCTGTGTAATTTGTGGACATAGATGGTTGGCTGTACTTGCACAGGAGTTTCTATCCAGAATGTGAAGCTGCTGAGAGAGGCGCACATGGGTAGCTCATGTGAAAATGTTTTGGTGTTCCTTGCACATGTTCACCTGCAGTCCAGCACACAGCCCTGCTGTGAACTGTAGGCCAGATTTGCAATTATGTCTCACGTGATGGTTGGGCTCCCAGGTGTTGCTGGGGATTCCCAGACTTTGCATGAATGCAGCAGCATGGTTTCCGAAAAGCAGCTGTCACGTCTCAGTGCCTTTTGCTGGAGAACTTTCTCCTAAAAGACTTGCACACAGGGTGTCAGCAGCTTGGGGATTCACAAGTGTATCGGCAGGACCATAAGGCACAATGCAGAAACATCCTTAATTCAATCCAGTCTGGAGGTAGAAAGTGAGGGACTGACACTTTCCTAGTGGAAGTCTTCAGACAAAACAGCACATCTCTTATAGTCAACCTGCTTCTCTAACAGCTTCTGTGTCTTGTGCTGGAAACATATATGCAACTGTCTTGATGTTTCTGCTGAGCTTTTATTCTTACAATTTCTTTGTTAACACTTTTCTACCTAATAAGAAATCTCTACAATTACACTCTGCCATAACTGATGGCATTGCCTGGCTTTAGAGGTGTCATTGAATCTGATAACCCAACGTCCTGCTGTGGTATCTCCAGGAGATGATTTGTCCCACTCCTGTCTTTGGATGGGATAAATTGTACCCTGGTGCTATTCATGTACCTCTTTTATGCCATTCACATGAATCACATGAAAGTGATTATTTTCATCTGTACACCTGAATTTTGGAGGATGGAGTTGATGACTATCTTTCCTCCTGATCCTGTCTTTTACATTAACTGTCTTATTTTGCAGCTTTCCTGTAATGGTAGCCCAGTAGGCAGAATCAACACAAATGCCCTTGGTTTCTAGAATTCACCTCCCGAAAGCAAAACCAAATGTGCGTTTATGGGAAGATTTGCAAAGACCCAAAGGGGAGCTGCTTTGCTAATTCTTGTTGACTTTAAGGAGTCATCAGGATGGTGGCCATGCTCAAGGCTTTTGCCATTTGTGTTTATTTGGCTTTCCCTCATCTGAAGAGGAAGAAAGCACAGGTTGACCTCACTCCTCACTGCTCATATCCAAGATCAAATACCAGCCTCTCCCATGAGAAGAGGATACAGCAACATGGGCTTTCTTACATGGCTTTTCTCTTGGAAATAGGACTTTTCACGCCTAGCAGAATCCTTGGCCAGAGATGATGCTAACACTTTGCTGTCTGGCCTTTCTCCTTCACCAGCAAGGTGATCTTATTCAAATCACATCACCTCTCTGAGATGCTGTCAGCCATAAAAAAAAAAGAAAAAATTTACAAATGGGGAAAATAAAATCTGCCAACTAAACTTGGCTCTGAGAGCTGCCAGTGATAACAGGTAGGCACTGGCAGCAGCAGCAGTGCATGCAGTGCGTGGTGTGCGTGGTGATGTGTGCCTAAGAGGTCCATGGAACCAACGTCTGCTTTCTCCCACAGGGATTTGAGACGTCTGGGTGTGACACTTGTTGGTCACCAGAAGAAGATAATGAACAGCCTTCAAGAGATGAAGGTCCAGTTGGTGAATGGGATGGTGCCGTTGTAACACAGTTTTTAAAGTTGCTTCCTCAAGTGGGTCGGTCCTGCACTTTGTACTCTAGCCCTGAGATTTATTTTGACTAAAAAAACCACCAAGAAAAGATAAAAAGGGAAATTCAGTGGTTTCTATAACTGGAGGACACTGGCCTCTGCTGCAGCATTTCTAAAGCAGTGTTTGACTAAAGTTTTGCTTTTCTTCTTTTTTGTGTCCTCATTTTCGTGAAGTCAGTGTAAGATGCATGGAACATGGAAATGAATCTGCTGTACATGAGGTTAACCAGCCTCTTAAGCTTCAGAAGTGGTGACAAACCTTCCACCACATGTTGTCTGTACATGGGAGGTACATATATATATAGCACCTTTATATACTGAATTACAGTAGCACGTGGTAATGCTTCCAAGGACTGACTTGAATGGAAGATTTTTGTGGCCATTCATGGACTCTCATTAGCTGCAGTTTGCTGAAGTAGAACTTTGAGTCTTACTTGTCTACAGAAGTGTATTGAAGAGCAATATGATTAGATTATTTCTCGATACATATTTTGTTTTGTAAATTAAAAGAAAAAAGATGCTGTTACACAGCATTAAGTTACAGAGACTAGCCTATAAATATGTCGCTTGCTCCATGGCAAATACAATACAGGGTGTATATTTTGTTTTCCTCCTTCTGTGTTACCAAGTTCTTTTTATTTGCTCTTTGGGGAGTATAATAGATGATGAAGATGTATATACTGTACAGTTTGCTATGCATCAGGTACAAGATTGGGGCTCTTTCTTTGGTTTGTTCCATCTTTCCTCCCTCTTTTATTCAGTCTCCCTTTCGTGTTACCCCTGTGCTTCTTTGTATTTTTGCTGCAGTTTGGTTTGATCAACACATAAAGCCTTCAGGAGTTTGCTTAAATAAAAGCTGTTGCCCCCTCTTTCTTTACACCATGGGTTGAGGACATCCAGAAGAAGAGAAGTAAAACATCTGGTTCTTGATGGCCTCCAGCAACAACATGGCATCAGTTTTTCTGTGTGGTCAAAGACAGCATGAGGTTGCCATTCTGCAGGTGCTTTAGCCCAGTAGCTGTCACGAGTGCAGCCATCTCCTCTGTTCCAGGAGAGAAAGCATGAAGTGGTTTTAGCTGGATGGAAGGAATTTTGTTGTTCCTTTTCCGATGATGTGGCTTAAGTCCTGAGGCACAGTGTAGAAATGAGCCTGTGGCCATCCAGTGTGGAGATTTTGTAGTATTTCTCCCATAGTGGTGGCAGTGGGATTATTTTTGGAATGGTACTGTCCCAAGCTGTCCCTCGGCATTCTGGGTTTGCTGTGGACCTGGCCACTTTGTGACAGAGCACAGAGGAGAGGGAAGAGCAGAGTAGCCCAACGTGGTCACAGTAATGGCATCGTGAGGACAAGGAGATGCCATTTGTTTGGGGCTAGCACAGCTCAGATCAGGACTTTGTTGTAGCTGGTGTTCAGTGTATCCATTAAAGCCCATGACTGGTATTTTTAGAGGGACCTGAGGGCAACCCAATCCCCTGGGAATCACACCAAGAAATATTTTGGGGTTTTCCTCCTCTTTTTATTGTAGATAGGATTAAACAGCACAGTTAATTTGGTATACATGGGTTGAGCTTTTATTTTGTGGAGAATTTGATAAGGATTTTAAAACAGCTCAGTGGATTGCAAGGGTTTCTTGTTTCTGTAAATGTATTGCTTCCTTGGAGTTTGGGTAGCATCTTGTGGCATCCTTCCTTAGCAATAGCATCAATATTTGGAGTTGCTATAGCTTCCTTTATCCCCAGTGCTGCAGAGCCAAGCCCAAAGAGCTCAAACTGCCAAAAGGAGGCCTGTGTCCATGTCTTGCAGAAACAGGTGTTGCAAGGCACCTAAAGCTGTTTAAAAGTCTTTCATTTGTTTCTCCCATCCTTTTGGATGAGATTTGATACACAGAATGTTTTTGGTTTTTTTTTTAAGAAGGGAAACATCTAGAATAGTCTGAATGTTTTTTTTTTCCTTAGCAGCAGGGCTTTGTTTGCTTACAGCAGGGCTTCTTCGGGCAATATTTGCATGTTCTGAAATGGCCCCCTCTGCCTCTGCAAGCGACTGCTGAGTTCCTCAGGAATCAGGAGAAATAGGAGGGAAAGAAGCCACGGCAAGGTCTAACAAATCTCGATAGTGTCATTTCTCATCCTGTTGTTTCCTTCTGGCAGCCACCGGACCACAAAAGAGGAAGAGGGTATCAATACATAACAATTTCAGCACGGAAAACAGATTTGTTAAATAATAAATAAGATTATTAGAGCTGTCAGCAGAAGAGTCTTGAGATTATTTGTGCCTCCCTGTCTGCAACACTTGGGAAAATACATGTAGGAAGACAGAAACAACTCATTTCATCAGGAGGAATCGTTTGTTTGCCTGCATCCATTGGTGGCACTGAGATGCTATTAGCAAATATGTAGTACTTTCTGCCCATCATCTCCACTCATTCCTTTCCTGTTGGCTCTCGGGGAGGAGTTGAACTCGGTCTTTTTTTTCCTGGGCTCTTAAAAGCAAAATCCCCTTTTCATCATTTGTATTGCTAAGATACCTACCAGATGCTGGAGTTACGTTCAAAATTATGAACCAGTGGAAAACAAAACTGTTTTTAAGCCAGACTGCACTTGTAAATAGGGCACCTCTTCTTGCTTTCTCCAATAAATAAATAAATAACCTTTTCTATTTATTTCAAGTGCTGTTCTTGCTACAGATCTCTGTATTAATAGACTTTATCTTGGGGCTAAAAATAAAACGTTGTTTTAATGTGTAGGGTCCAGAGGTTACAGCTTCTATGTCCAGGAGCAAATTCCAGAGACAAAGGAGGTTTTCAGCTCCTGTCTAAGAACTGCAAGAACTTTGTGTGTTGGGCATGATTATATGTATTGGAGTGCAGTAGAACAAAATGACAGCAACATTTGGCTGGTTATGCTCTTGGAAAGGGCTGTAGGTAGATTTCCTGCCCATGATAAGTCCAAGTATTTTGCTTTTCTAGCTCGCTACAGCTGCAGCTGAGCCAACAGATTCTGTTTTTTCAAGTATATTCTGCTGATAATTGAGAGGGAGGTATTTCAAAGGATCCAAAAGGTGGAAAGGCTTTTTTTGATACAGTTTTTCATTTTGGGAGAAGGAAGTGTCCCCAAGAATGGCTTGTGTAGACTGACGCCCTTTCATTGTGTAGCTGCCACTTGGAAAAACTACTTGAGCATTAAAAAGGAAGACTGATATAGAAGGGGAAAATCAGTTTAAAATTTTATTTATTCCTTCTATATGTTAATAGTGAGAAGAATAAAAAAATGAAGGTCAATTTTTTTTGTCTATTCAGTGTTGAATATAATATAGAAAGTCACAGTGCTCAAGAAATTGTGACTCCTTGGACTGCTGTGGACTTGAAATTAGATATTAAAGCAGATGTAAAATATATCAGAAGCAGTCTTGAGATTAGTACTTAGCTGCCAATCTTTTATTGTAATTCCTTAGAGCAAGAGCTGGTGCATCCAGCACTGCCACAGTTCTGTCTCAGCTCCTTGCATCAGGGTTTTAACACATAGGAGACTGTAGCATTGCTGTATTTATTCCTCCCCTTTCACCCTCTTTGGATGCTCTCTGTGCATTTTGTTTGCATACGTGGGAGTTTTTTGTAGTGTAAGGTACGTAATTTTCTATTTTTTCATGAAAATAAAAACCTTTGACTACCAGCAACATCCAGTTGTGGATCACACATACGCTTAACCCCTCGACTTTCCACAAAGCATCAGGACTTCCCCCCTTGGAATGAAAATAAATTCTCTGCATTTTTTATCTCCTAAGCACAGATGTAGTGGTACTCTTGTGGTTCCTGAGGGAAAGAGAGGCCTTTGGGATGAGTGAGACATGTAGACCCACATGAATGCATCTGGCCTTGTCACAGGCTGTTCCCTCTTTTCTCTGTTTTGGGGGGGGAAATATGCTTTTTTAGTCTAGTTTCTGGGACAAAGGGCCTGCCAAACCAACCAAGCCCCAGATCAGTCCCTCACCACATATCCCTCAGAAATATCTTTTTTCTGTGATTTTTTTTTTTCCCCCTCCCAAGATAGGATTCTCTCAGAATTTTTTTGGAAGGGACCCCAGCAAACCCAAGACCAGCTGGAGTACCTACCACCACATCCCCTGCTCCATGGATCTCGGGGCAGCCACATGGTGCAGAGGGGCATGGGTCAGCCCTAAAGAGAGGTGAGAAAAGCCATAGGTGGGAAAGGCCAAGGGCCAAGGGGGAAAAGACTGACCTGAGAAAAGTCTTAATGAAGGTGGTGGTGGGCAGCCACCATCTTCTTGTCCACTGCTAGAGGACAAAGGGAAAAGGTGGAGATACAGATACTGCTTCTTCTGACATGACAGGAAGCTGTGGCAGATGATGGGTAGTGGTACACTCACACCATGGCCGGGAAAGGCATGATGGGCTGGAACAGCAGGAGTATGCTGCCTTATATATTAAAGGGAGCACAAGGTCAATTGGGTTAGCAAACTGAGGTTGTCAGCAGCTTGGATAAAATCTCTCTGGATTGATATGCTAGTCCCCAGTCACTGTTTTCTTGTTCAGGTTGAGGTTGTCTGCTGCTGGACCACGATGGTGGCAGAAACTGTAAGGAATCAGAGGTGCTCTGAGGACAGAGGGAAGAACTGTTAATTTGCCTGTATAGACAGCATCCTTATTAGATTCTTGGAGGCAGAGAGCCTGCTAAGGGGAAAATACAAGCATGGGGAAACTTGCATTAAAAAGTAGAGTTGGCTGCAAACTCCTTCCACAATGTTCCATCTTAAGTGAGAACTAAGGAATTAGGCAATTTCCATGAGCCTTTGTGCTCAGATTGGCCTGGGATCAGCTCTTTAACAAATCACAAATCAGTGTTTGCCTGTTATTTTCCTCTACTGGGCTCAGAGTGAGAAAAGGCACTTGCGCTTCATTGGCACCAGCTAGTAAATTTACCTGCACAGAAAGGTAAGGTGCTTTACCTTCAAAGTGGGCCCTTAAGCACATTCCTGACTTGCTTTTTGGGTGGTTCTTCTGTACAACCTCTCTCTGGTCCCTGAATAAATGCACAGCTGCATCTCGAGTAACAAGCACCGGTTCTTCTGAATGCTCAACAAGCTGTGCTCAGGGAAATATTCTCTGCATCGCTCTTGTTTTCAGTAAAACTGAAACAAACTGCAAAGCAAGATGACGGCTGTGCTGGAGACATTGCAGGGCAGCTAAATAGTAACTAGGACTTATTTTCCTATCCAATAAAAATTAGGCCGAGGGGGCTCTGAATCTCTCCCCTACTCTTCCAGCCTAGAAGGGTTCAAGCTTGTAATACACCAGAATCTCCAGAGGATGCTGTGGCCCCAGGGCAGGAGCAGCGGGGAGGCTGCTCCCCATCACCCCATGAAGCTGAGCTGCCATGCAGAAAGTAATGCAAGATTTATGAAGCTGTGGGGAGAAAAAGTGAAGGACTCTTCATGTATTTTTCATGGGCTGAACTGCATGAATAGCATGCAACTGTGACTGGATACTTCCACCAAAAAAAAAAAAAAAAAAAAGGGTGACCAGCAAGCAGAAAAAGAGATGAAAGAATGAGATAGATTTGTTCAAGTCAACAGGGCCTGCTCAAAGTCACCCTCAGGTACATGAAGAAGCAGCCAAAACAGAAAAACCTCATCCCAGAACAATTCATCTTTGCTGACATGGAGGGACATGGATCTTGAGGAAGGGAGAAGGGCACACTTCATTCTGCTTGGTAAAATGAGTGGGTGGCAGGAGAGAAACCACCTTACCCACGATGCCTCAGATGTGGTGTGGGACTTACAGACATGCTAGGACCAGCATCAGCTTGATGCTGCATGAACCAGCAGACAAGTCAGTGTAGAAAGTGAATGACACTGGCGCACAGAGAGACAGCTCAGAGTGAGGTAACGCTGGAAAAAGAGGATGCCACTGGAAAACTCAGTGCAGGGGTGAGTGCTGAAAACATGGTGTTCCCTGTTGCAGTTCCCTCAGCAGGTTCATGTGTGCTTCCACGGGTGCAATTTTAATAATGCATCTGCTGACAGAGAGTAAATGTCACGTACATGAAGACAGGTATCAAAATAATCCCAGGCTGAGATTGGGTAGGAAATGGGAGCTACCCATTTCCAGCCACCCATGGCCAGCATGGTGGCCAGCAAAAAGCTTTGTTTGTTTAGCAGCCATGATAACAGACCAGAATGTGTTTGCAGTTATTGCATGCCATAGGATTTCCAGGGGAAAAAAGCCTTGGAGAAACAGGTGTGAAGTGTGTGATGCTTACTGAATATACCCATTGTCTCTATAATATGACTACCGGTGGGAGCATCTGGTGCAATTCCTTTGGGAGCCACTGGATACGGGTAGCTGCAGGCCCCAACAGTAACCTTTGACAACCCATTAACATATAGCTAATTATTTTTCTCCTAGAAAGTCCCATGAGCCAGCCATGTAGGAGAATGAGGCACTCATGTAGGTGATATTCTTACACCTTCATTTCCACACCTCTAGCTGGGGTCAGCTCAGTTACTCAGAGCATCAGCTGTAGTTATATTCAGCAAATTGAGTGTAAGAAGAGGAGGTGGTTTCTTACACTGGTGTGCTGCTTTCTTAACCCATTAAAAGTTCTAACCAGGTTTCTTTGACCCCAGAACTCTTCATGCTCCCCCTGAAATGGCCAGTGGATGCATTTGTGCAAGATGACTTATTTCTCTCAAAGCTTATTTTTTTAACTACAAAACCAAAAGAAAAATCTTTCAAGTGAAAAAAAAACATAAAAACTGTGAGATAGGCTTCCTGCTGTTTTCTTGGTTTGCTCCAAGTAAAAACCATATTTATTACAAGAAAATGTAAATCCTACAGATTCTCTTCTGAGGTCTGTGTTTCAAGCATGAAACTCCAGGCTCTAAAATTTAATCATTTACTCCTCAAGAAATACAGTGTGTGGAGCCACTGAGAAGAAGGGCATGCAAGGTAAAAATATTTCATTGGGAGAAAAAAAGGAAGGTAGGGAAATTTTATGTTAATTTAAAAAAAAATATAGGGAGCAGCCTCCCATCCAGTGAGCAAAATGCTGTGAAAGTGGCATCGTGTGGTCCCTTTCCATGAGATGTGTAGGAGCTCAGGACTTCCTCAGGGCTTGCTAATATCTTTTAAATAGCATAAGATTTGTGGTTGGACCCAGTTGTTGGAGGAGGAGGGAGAAGGAGGCGTATATGTATGTATGGAGATATACAGAGAGAGATGCATGGCTATGTGTGCACACACATGCAGAAGCACTGGGTGATAATCTCTTAATTAAGATAAGAATCAGGGTATGGCTAATAAATGGTGAATGGCAGCAAGTAGTCCAGGAGTGAAACTGGATTGGGCTGAAAAAAGTATTTTCAGCCAGGCCGGGAGGATAGATGGAGATAATCAAAGTGTGGCACTGAGAAGGATTTGGCCTTCATTAGTGTTCCTGTCCCAGGATGAATTAATGACCCAGCCGGGAGAGGAAGGAAGCAGTGCTAGGGTGGCTGCAGATGGGATGTGTGTTCTCACTAGTGCCAAGTTCCATCTCACTGGGCAGTCACCAGCCATCAAAGCAGGGAAGGATAGATTGAATGGACTGGATAAAATGTCTGGGAACATGTGTTTGGCAAGAAATTAGGAGAAATCAGGTGGAGGGGAGCCACAGGCATGGCTTTCATCCTGGCGTGGCTGTTGCTTTTGGGCTTGAAAATCACTCACAGACCTAAAGGTCAGTCCATGATGCCCAGGTGGGAAAATAATATGTTTATTTGGCTTGGAAACAGTGGCCCTTTTGGGGGATTTTAGTATTTTGGAGTGGAAAACCAGGGTTTCACAGTCAGAGTTTGTGAGCAGCTGAGTGCACACTGAGCTCTACACAGGGACTGGCTTGCTCAGTAGCTGCTAAAACCTGGGTTTGGGTGACTTCAGGTCTTGAACATGCCCATGTGAGTCCTTCCCTTGGCCCAGCGAGGGGAAAAGGAAGCATGAGTGGTCCCTTTGTCCCTTTGAAACCTAGGGTTTGGAGAACAGGGCTGTACAGCCAAAATCTTTTTGTAGCAACAACTACACATATCCCAGAGAAAACAATCAAATAAAATGAACAAATAAAATAACTGTAAATATCTTGTGTAGGGAAATGTTGTTGGCTCTGGCAGAGGAAAAATTGGGCTGTCCCTCGGGAGGGGAGTGCTAGAGGTGCAGTGTCCCAAATCAACATGAATAGTTGCCTCAGGACACAGAAATCAGGTCCTGAAAAAGCTTCATCCCTCTCCCATCCCTGCAAGGTGTGCTTCATTGCCTCTCATTTTATGCAGCAGCCAAAGAGACTCTGAATCCTTGGCCCCTGAATTTGCATCCCCTGCAGCCAGGGTCAAAGCCCTCGTGTGCTGTCCATCCCTCCCTAGAACCCCGAATTTGTGTGATTGCTTCATCAGGGAAGGCAATTAGTATTCAAGTGCTGCTGTTAGCATAATCAGAAAGACAAAAGGCTGACAGCAATAGCTGCAAAGCCAGGGCCCTGGTCAGAAACTTAATGGAGAAATAAATTATGGCAAGAGAGCTCATTCAGATCCAGACTTGGGCTGCAGAGGGTGCAAGGGCAGAAAAGAGCCCTGCCTCCTGCTAGTTTATCATCCATACTCCGGAGATCCTCATCACTGTAACTGATAAGCAGCTGACAAACAGCTCAGCTTCGTCAGGAACAGAAGCATTCCTGTAATGATGGGCTGAGACCCGCAGGTACCAGCCAGGGATACTGAGTCCTCTTGGCACCGCATCCTACTTCTTTAAAGCCAGACCTTTCCCTTGAAAAACTCAGCTTATTTCAAAGTGCTGTTATTAATGTCTTTGTGATAGAGGAGATTTAAACACACCGGGGTTTCACAAGCTTCAGTCTGAGGACAGTCACATCCCAATACTGCTGAAAAGGGGCGGGGGAGGAACAAAACAGATAAAGCCTGATCACTGGAAGCAGGCTTGAGTGTAAAAATAAGACTTTAAAAAGCCAGATAAATATCCCGATGATCCCTGTAAATTTGGAAAACCTGAGTACAGCTTGGGAAGGGAAGTATCTGGTCGTGGCTCTTTCCATGCAGCTACATTGGGCTCCCCATGAGCTGAAAAAAAAAAAAAAAACCAACAAAAAAAACAAACAACAAACAAACAAACAAAAAAGGGAAAAGGCAGCAAGGTGAAATGCCTCCATCAGTGATGGCATTGTATGGGCCTCTGGTCCCCGAAGATGGCACTGTTACACTGTTTCAGTGTAAGCTTTTTTTTCAATATTATTCACCCATTCAAGGGGAGGACAGATCTTATTGTCTAAAAGAGAGATGAAAACAAAGGTCGTTGTGCTCCAGGTTATTTTTTACACCACAGAAACATCCCACTGATGAGGCAGATACTTTGTAGGAGCTGATAAATCAGGAGCCAAATGACAGAATGGGGTTTTTTTTTGTTTCCTCAGCGCTGTGATATGATTTGATTGGAACTATCTTCATTAGAATCTGATCCTTAGCAAAGCCCTTTTACATTCAGCAGAAGGTTTACCACAGGGCAGTGCAAATTTCCCAGCTTTGAGACATGACAACATGAAGGAAGGTTATAAAAATATGTGAGAATGCTTTTTAAAATATATAATATATATGTGTAATAAAAACTAAAAAATGTAAAAGCCTTTATCAGACCAAATTTAATGCTACAGAAATATGATCTTGTGCTTCCCCAAGACAAGAGAAAGCTACAGAATCACTCCAGATGGGCTGCACTGAGGACTAGTATATGTGTGTGTGTCTGAGGGATGCAGAAAGGGAACTGAACTTGTGCTAATAAGCAGCTACTCAATATGCCTTGATGAGTGAATGTATTCAGAGTCTATAGAGAGTAAAGTGTACTGCAGCGAGAATGGGAGATGATTCCCATCATATGAATTTGCCTAAGTACAGAATAAAAATCTAATTTTTTCTGCTTTCCCCTTTTTTCTAAAGCCCAGCTGTCTGTTAATGCATATAATGATGGTCCCTCCAGGGACCAAGCCTGAATTCCCATTCATATGCAAAAATTGTAAGTGAGAAACTTTAGGTTTGGCCCAAACACCAGTGTGCACTTCTCACAGTGAAAGAAATTCCAGCTTGCCATATTTTTCCTGCTCAGTGCATTTCAGATGTCTGAAAAAAAAAAAGGCTATGGTTATTCCTGTGTATGGAGCTAGAGCTGGCAACAAGGAAAAGATGCTTTTGGCCCATCCGTAACATTCCACCTCCACATGGGAGCATGGAGCAAGGGAAAGCCGGGTGAAATTGTCTTGCTCATATGGCCACATTTGTGTTGAACACCAAACCTCTGCTGAGGGTGTTGTGCTGACCCTGTGAAAGGCAATGGCTGTGTCACAACAGGATGCATTTAGGGACAGAGAGGGGGAAAACAAAGGTCTGAATATGACAGAAAAGGGGCTGAGGCAACTGGGAAAAACAGGTATTGTGGGGGTGTATGCTGGGTTTTGCACCACTTATTAGTGGCTTGTTATCAGTCTCATCTGTTTTTCCTCAGAGCTAGGATTATTAGAAAGGTGATTGAGACGATTCTTGTGTTTGGACTCGGATGTTTATTGTATTTTATTAAAATTTACAGGAAGTACAACAGCACCTCTAGCTGCTTGCTAGAAGTGGGAAAAATGGCTACAGCTGAGCCTGCTTCAAGGCTTTTTAAAGCTAAACAAACTAATAAAAGTTTAACACTTACATTATTTATTCTTTTGACCCAATAATATATTCCTACGACCCTTAGAGCAGCATTAGACTGACGAATCAAAGACAACTACTTAAGTTCCGTGAAGATGGAAGAAGAAGAATATGAACAGAGAAAGACACGGCCCAAAATTCTCTATTTTGTGTCATAACCACCCCTATACAATAAAAACTTCAAATTTAAGACCCATCACCCAGTGAAAATACATAGTGAAATCACATTTGTGATTTCTAACTCATTATTCATATTTACAAGCTTTCTCCAAGGTTTCAGGTCTAGAGCAGTGTTTTCCAGGGGGTCTGTGCCTGGAAGCACAGAAAGCTCAAAAACTCCATATTTCTGAGATCCAACAGGTATTTGTGTAAAAGCAGCTCCTGAGTACTCTTTTTCAAGGGGACCACTCAGTGCTTGCACACCAGTCAGCACTGCCTCCTCAAAGCCCTGCCTCAAGCTGTCCTCCAAGAGCCTACCAAATGTTCATACTATGTAAAGCAAAGGCTTAGAAAGCTGCTTTTAGGCTTCACCAAAACATTTTGCTTTAAAAGGAAGCCTCTGGCATGGCAAGAGAGACCACACTGAGCAGAAAGGGCAAAGCAATGCTTTGCAGTGAAGTTTGGCTGGAGGCAAAGCATTAGAAAAGTGCTGAGGCTCATCCCTGGGTGATGGGGATGGGGACAAGGAATGATCTTATTTTGGGGAGGAATAGCTGGACTGTTACTGGAAAACAAAAACCTCAGAATATTCCTCCTTTGTGAGGCTCAGGCATCACTGTGGGATTATTCTGGGCAGCTCTGTGGGTCATGTATGACAAGCAAGTCATTTTTCATGCTGAATGCCTGCCCTGGGATCACGTGCTTTAGAGAAAGGAAGCGATTTAGGAGGAAGGTAGTCAAATTCATGGGGTTTTTCTCTTTCCTCAATAAGGAAGGGTCAGGAGAGTATTCCTTTCCCACTCAAGATGAATCGGGGCTTCATGGTGGTGAGGCAGTGGTGGTCTGTTAAGAGCCTGGGGGATTTAGGGCTGGCAGGGGGGCTATGCTGAGCCTCACAGCTGGTGCAGGTACATTTCCAGCTGTAAGAAGTCTCAGTGGAAACATTCAGCTGCAGTAAGACTAGACAGAAATCTATTATCCTTATGAATGCAACGTCAGTATTTACAGAGAGGGGTCCGAGAAGAGAGCTCTGCTCAGGAAATGTCAGCTCTGGAGAAGGAGGAGGCATTAGCAGCATTTGCATTTGTGCTGGAGCAATCCCTGCAAAACTGAGGGATATTCAGAAGGTTTTTTACTTTCAGCACTGTTCACCCCATCTTGTACCATTGCATCGTCTACTGCAGCAGTTTAGGGCACATCTCCAATGCCTGGAAGCAATGCTGGATGCTTTCTCCTCCTTGGGGGTTACCAACATTAATGTGAGTGGTGATCCAGTCATGGTGGCTGCAGACACCTTTCCTTATCTGCCATTAGAAGGTTCCTTTAGAGAAAGGCAAAGAGGAACAGAAAAATGGCACAGAGCAAAGAACACAGGGTCCAAAAAATCATTCAGACTGATCCAGGTTGGTACCTGCAGCTAAGAACCCATCAGGTAAGACAGGAAAATGCTCAAAATGGGTTTAATCCCCCATGCTCAGTATTATTAGCACAGAGATGTTGCTGGTATTGCTGGTAACACAGCTACCAGTACAGTTCCTGGCATCTCTTAAATGAAGACCAAAGAGGCTTTGTGTGAGCATGAAAGGGGCGGGCAGAAGAAACACAGGCAAGAACACAGCCTCAAAAATAGCTTCTTGCCAGCATATGCAGCTGTTGCCCACAGATGTTGCCCATGGGAATGACAGGACCCCCAAATGATGCTTCCAGGTGTGGGAATGACAGGGGAGCATCACCACCCCACACAGCAGCTATCCAGCCTTGTGGCTGCTGGAGGAATTGGGTGTTTCCCCATAAAAGCATTTTTTTTCACTAGGGAAGGAGGCTTGGAGACATCCCATTAAAGTTGAAAACTCCCAGGCATTTCCCAAGTGGAAAAATGCCTCTTGCCAAAGACTTGAAATCCTTCCTCTATCTTCAGGCTGAGATTTTGCCTGTAATTCTGTTTATGCTCAATTCAGATTTGAGGGCTGATGATTCGAGGGGCTGGTGGCCTGTGAGGATGTGGGATGTGCCAAATTCTGATTTTCACTGGTACTAACATGTACATGACCAAACAGATGGGAAACCACCTGGTGAGACAGAGCCGGTGATGTAATAAACATCAGAAATCTCTCACTGCTTGCTTAGGTACTGGTTGCTTTGCCCACATTGGGCAGGGCCCAGAGGCAGGAGATCTGGAGAGCTGAGGAGGTTGAAAGCAGGAATTTCCCTGTGCCAGCACTGAGTTCAGAAAACATGGCAGCCCTGTGGGGTGCAGAGCATCCCATATCTCTGTCCCATGTGCCTGGAATGGCAAAGGACAATTCTGTGGCATGGAGAAAGCAATTTTGGGATTTCCAGCACTCTTCAGATTAAATGCTATTGCATTTGGGCAGGATATTTTGGAGCTGTTTCTCTGCTGGCCATTTCACTCCAAACAGTTTAATTAAAAAACCAAAAGTCCTGGCAGGTTTATGCTGCTTGCTATATAAAGCCAGATGATATGGACTTATTCTGTGTAGGATCTTGTGATTTGCTCTGTGTGTAGTGTCAGACAGCTGTCATTGAGTTGATATTAATACTGATTAGGAAAAATAACACTATGTTCCTACCACCTGTGCATGGAGAAGGATATCACCTTGGGCACGCACGTGTGTGTGCCACAGGAGTTCCCTGCAGCCTACAAAATAGCTAGAGCCGTCTCTGAAATGAAGCCCCACTAGCAGTCCCCCTCGTTCCTAGGCAGTCTGCAAGACGCCTGGGGTGTCTCCCAGTTTGCCTCAGCGCCCTGGCAAAAACAAAGTTTTTTTCAGTATGGTAATTCCCGTTACCCGCTAGAGATGCCCTGCCCGCCCCGCTCCCGGCTGTACCGCTGCCGCGCCCCGCGGGGCCACTCACAGGCGGGGCTGGCCCCGGCAAACCGGGACAAAGCGGAGCAAAACGGGGCAAAACAGGGCAAAACGGGGCCGTCTCCTCCCTTCTCCCCGCACTGTGCCCGCCGGGATTCTCAGGACTGCTGGTCATCGGTCGGTGCTGCCTCTGCTGCCACTGCGTGGCGTCGTGGGTGGATTTTCAGTCACACTCTGACTCCCGCCCGTTTTCCTGGGAAGAAATAGAAATTTTCTGGTGTCTCATCCCTGTTTACTTCGGCCTCTTTTGGATGTGGATGTACAGCACGAGGGAGGTGCTGCCAGAAGCACTGGTGAGGGGCGAGGAAGAGCTGTTTGTGTTCGGGAAGCAGCAGGGTTTGGAGGGGCTGTATCCCCAGGGACTCTTTGGACTATGCTGTGCCTCAGGAAGCTGTGGCAAGTAAATACAGAGAATAAAGTAGACAGTGATGGTTCATATTAGTCCATTAATCACTAGAGGTTCTTGTCCGTGGCTACTGATAGCCAACATCTCCCATCCTTTTTTTCCAGTTGGGAAGTCCAAATCTCCAGGGCTTTAGAGACCTTGACCTGAGTGTGATGGGTTCACTCATGGTCAGGTGTCATGACTGCCATCTCTGCCACCCTGGTCAGATCCTGTGAACAGCAAATACAAAAGGCAGCATCTGTGCTAACTGATCTTCCTGTTCAAGCCCAAGTGACCTCAAGTATCCCCTACCAGGGACACCAATGGCCTCAAGTCAGCCCAAATTGTTGCCGTTACAACACAGAGAGAGAGAGAGACTCACACTCTTGACTCTGATGATTCATGGAGGACAAGAAGCACTTTATTTACATTACATGTCTATTTATAGAATTCCAACAACGACCATGGATTGGACAGTGAGGGTAAGACCTCCTGACCCCATAGGTCCCATCACCAGTCCATCAACCCTCTCTTCCTCCAAAGAGGAATGCAAAACAACCATTATTTACAAGAAAGAGTGTGAGAAGGTGTAAAAGTAATCTATCAACAATCAGAAGGCTGGAACACAAGGCAACACCAAATGACCTCAAGTATCCCCTACCAGGGACACCAATGACCTCAAGTAACCCCTACCAGGGACTCAAATGACCTCAACTAACCCCTCTCAGGCATGCAATGACCTCAAGTAACCCCACATGACCTCAATTAACCCCTACCACAGACTCCAATTACCCCAAATCAGCCCAAACTACCTCAGGTAACCCCTGAGAACGTCAGCACTCCCTGATGTTCTGCACCCTCAGCTCTCAGGGAGGAGCAGCCTGCAGCACGCCATTACCAGGCTGGCAGGCGCAGGAATGCGAAGCAGACTCTCCTACAGCTTCCCTGCCAGGCTGGTCCCTCCATTCATCTTCTTCTCAAGGAGCCAGCTCCTCAGCAGCAGGATCTGAGCAAGCCAGAGAATGCACCTGGCTCGTAGTAGCCCTTCAATTTTGCTGCACACAGTCAGTACAGAGGTTAAACTGGGTTTAAAAAACCCAAAAACTATTACTATTGTTACACAGAGAAAAAGTATAAAACAGCTCAGTGGACACAAGCTAACTTACTGTTCATGTCTTTTCCTGGCCTCTTACAGCCCTCTACAATGTGCTTTGAAGGGAATGGGCAAAGGCAATGATCATTCACACACACACATACACATTTACCAATAGTGGTTGAATAAAGTGCACCTGCTCATCTTTCCCACTTATCAAAAGAACATTTGAACAGTTGTTCCCCCTTTGGCATAAAATTCAAATCAGACTGAGAAGTTCCCGTGTCTACTAGGAAACACTTCTTGGCTCAGCAAGGGCTCCAGTGGGGTGAGCCCCTAGTACAACAGCAGATCCTGATGCCCTTAACAATTCGTTTCTAGTATTCCTTTTTACAAATGGCACATTAATTCCTTCCCAATTGCTGTCCTGGAGGTTGCCCCCTTCCCTTTGGTCCTGGGGCTCCCTGCACTTTTTCCCATCAGGGTGCGTAAAAACCGTGCAATTATTCCTGCCTGTACCTTTAACTTTTCTTCATCTCTTCTTTCATATCTTTTATATACCTCTCCTGGAAGCTGGGAGTACAAAAGACTTGCACTCATTCCCTTTCAACCAATCCTTTCCCAAACTAAGACCATATTGCCTGCTCTGGGCATGGGCTGCCAAGACCCTTTCTTGGTGCCTCTTATTGCCCCCTCTGGGCATCCATGTCCTTAACTACCTCTGGGAGAATGTGCAAATCATCTCAACATTCTCCCTAAGGACCCTTCTGAAGTATTTTGGGATCATCATCCCAAGTGTCAAGACTCTTTTTCAACTTTCCTTTGTTGCCCACCCGGGGCATCCTGCCATGTTTTATTCCTCGAAGTTGTCCTCACCGGTGAGATTTGCCAAGACCTTTTTTGACTTTCCCTTACCACCCCCTCTGGGCATCCATATCCTATGGACTCTCCACGGACACCCCTGGTTCATCTCTCATCTGCCTCCTGGACAGTCTCAGGAACCCAATCAAACACCCAGTGCCGGCCAGCACCAAAGGGGGTTGGTCACCAAAACTGGGTGAGATGCACCTCCAGTTCTCTTGTCATGTGCTGGACCCAGACAGTGGAAGGATCCTGGATGAGACTTGTCAGAAAAATCCACAAACACCAGAGGTTTATGTCTGAAAAGGAGACAGAGGACTCCTGAAACTTTATTTGAATAGAGGGAGAGAGTCCTCTGGAGCCCATGCCCATGGGGTTTTCTCTCTTGAGGTTTCGGGGCGTGCAGCCTCCTTCAATCCTAAACTCCCAGCCACAAGTTGCCCTCTTCCTTTCCCCATTGGCTGAAGTACTCAGAAGGTGCAGCCTTCCCAAGCTGCCTACCACATATTCCCCCCTTGAACCTACTATTTTACCCCAAAGTTCAGAAGTTCAGACTTGTGCAGACCCACTTGTTTGTTTCAGGAGCCAAGCTGTCTGGTCTCTGCAACAAACCTGCTGCTCAAAGTTAGTACAGACATTAAGACCCATTTCAAAGATGTTAACCCCATACCTTCATCCATCAAATTGTTCATAAAAACATTAGCTTTCCTCTCACTCTCAGTGCTAGAGTGTGGGAAACTGAAATGTACTTGATTTAGGTTAAGCACTACTGAGCAACAACTAAAACATTAGTGTGTTATCTATGTTATTCTCATATTGAATCTAAAATGTCAGGATTGTTATGGGCTTAGGTCTTCAAAAGAGCAGAGCAGTTGTTGGTTGCTGTAACGTTGTTTATTGTAAAGGCACATCAGTCTCAAAAGACAAAGAGTCCAAAGTGTTAAAGTCTGTGCTAAAAACTTTCTGGTATAGAGTCCCGATTAGAAGCAGAAGCTGCAGCCTAGTAGAGAGTCCTGAGCCGAGGCAGAGGCTGCGGCCTAGTACAGAGTCTCAAGAGGCAGATGCTCCCTGATCTTCTTCTGTTCTTTTCTTCCTCCTCTTCTTTGATGGTAGTGATGATGATGATGGTGGAGGAAGAGAGAGTGAGAGAGTGAGCGAGTGAGAGGACTCTCACTCCAATACACAGATTCTTATTTACGAATTACCCAATGAGCTAAAAACACAAACCTAAAATATTTCTTCTAAACTTATTAGAATTATAGTTCTATAATATGAAAGTTTATGTATAATTTGTGCATATAGCCTATTTGTTCTATCTGAAGACTGTAAGCAATATTCTTACTATATTTTTATTATGTCTAGAACTATGTTTTTGAGCTCTCACTGAAGCTTGTTTTTTACACTAGATCCTAAGTCTTTTGCTCTTTAAGGCATTTAAAACATATTTTTACTTACTTAAAACTAAGATTTATACTTCTACTTCATATCTATGCAACGTAATAATATTTCTAATTACTTAAAACTGAAGCTTATACCTCTATTTCATGTCTAAGTGGCTTAATATACTTTAATCCGTCCAAAGGTTTTAATTCAATTCCTGCACTCCAATCTCTCTCTGAGGAATTCAGAGATGCCTCTGTTTCACACTTTCCAATACAAAACACAGCACTTCACCAGCTACTAGGATGCGGAAACTAGGACAGATATCTCAGAAGACAGAGTGAAAGCTGCAGATACAAAAAACTCCTTTAACGCTTAACTAGTTTCACTAAGAATTAAGATAGAAATAAGACACATTATTCTGCACAATATTAAAGAACTATTTCCCAGAAACAGGCAGAGGAATTGACTAAACCTGATTACTGTCTCCTCTGCTTGGGAGCCAGGATGAACTTTCTTGTGGCCGCCAGCTTGGATATGGATTTAGGATCATCTGGCTCTATCTCTCCACCGTGACAGACCTTCAGAGCCAGGAGGGCTTTTGTTTTTATCAACCTGCACTGGCCTTGGGAAGGGCAAAGAATAGAATAGAATAGAATAGAATAGAATAGAATAGAATAGAATAGAATAGAATAGAATAGAATAGAATAGAATCATAGAATCATAGAATCATAGAATCATAGAATCATAGAAGGGACCTTGAAGATCACCAGCCTCCCTACTAGGGGAGGGACACCTTCCACTTGACCCCACCCATCCTGGCCTTGAACACTTCCAGACATGGAACCTTCAGCTTTAAGTTGGCACGTGAGTCTTAGAAAACTAAAGAGAGAATTTCTCTGCAATTTTTTTCTCTGGGTAAATAAAGCATATTTCCCAAGGTTCTCTATCGATTATGACCATCTCTGACACAGCAGTGCAGGTTAAAAAGGTCAGCCACCTTTAAATAAGCCCTAATTTACACTTACTTCCCAAAAATGAGGGTTATCAAAGCTTAAATACAGTTCCCAAGGCAGCCAGTGACCTAATTCTAAACACCACTAAAGTGTTTCACCCTGAAAAATAGCACTGGCATTTCACAAATCCCCCTACCTTAAGGGTTGTTGCTGCTACTCTTCTGGAGGTTGCTCCTATTGGACTGCTTTGCCAAAAACTCATGTCATGTCCCACAACCATTCCTCAGATGATGTTGATGTTCAGCATTTGGTTTGTTCCACCGCCTGCTGTTTCTGACCCACTGTGTGCTGTGGCAGGGAGCACAACTCCTCTTCCTCTCACTTGGCTGCAGGTCAGCTAGACTTTATCCAGTCCCCTTTTGCACTGCTCCACCTTTTCTGAAATGGTTGGCAATTTCTCACTCAGAGTGTGGGTTTGAGAAGCTCCTGCTCTGCTCTCGCACGTGCAGGGAATGTTTAGGCTCAGGTGAGATTTATGGGCAATGACTCACTTGACCATAGGCTACACAAAGCACACTGTTATTCACAAGCTTTCTCTGGCACTTGGCTTCTCTCTTTTCTCATCCTCTCTGTTATCCTGGGATGGTGCAGGACAGCTGCTTTGGGTTCATGCCTGAGTCAGCCTCTGAATTCATGTCTGAGCAGACCTGCCCAGTGTGCTGCCCAAGCATGAAAGCTGTAGTAACCCTCCTGCCTCAGCTCTAGATGAGTCTCCTCCGCAAGCAGATACAGCAAAAACTCAGACCCTAGCATAGTCAATAAGTGACTTTCTAGTTGGTAGCAGACATCCCCTCAGTTCAGTCTCTCCAGGGATTGTCATCCCAGATGTTACTGCATAGCCATCCTTGACTAGATCCATTTAGCAAAGATCAATAGTCTAAAACACTTTAGTAGTAAAGGAAAATAACAAATAAAATAATATTTTCAGATACGAGAAAGCTGGTTAAAATATTTTCTACCATCTCAAAATAAGTTTGTGTAATATAGCTGATATCTTTTCTGTGGTACAACACTGGTTCTGTTCAAGTTGAAACCATGGGGATGGGAGGAGAAAGTGCTGTGTCTTTCTGAGCTCATATCTCACCTGCTCTGTCACTGCCCCTGGGAAACCTGCTTGAGCAGTGTCTGGAAAGAAAAACATCCTCCTACTGGTAAGGTCACCTCTGCCCTCAGGATCTGTGGCAGGTTGGGAGGGACCAAGAACTTGTAAATGGCTCAAAAAAACCCTTAGATTGCTGAGGAAAACCATTTTTCTTCAATTCATGTGATTTGAACTAAAAGGGTGATGTTCTGAACACGGTTAGGTACTGTTATGGCAGCTCCCAAATTTGCTGCTGACCCAGGCATCATTCCCCTGGCTCAAGGCAGAAGATGGAGCGAGGCAGGGCCAGCAGTACATAATCTAAGACCCTGGAAAGGCAACAGCATTGCTTCTGCATTCCCTGGCAGGAAATATTTTATGTGAAAAGATCTGCCACAGCCCAACAATGGCATGAGTGGGGAAAAAAAAGATATTAACAGGTGAGGTGCTGAGTGGTGTTTCTCCTGTATAAATTGCTTTATTCTGGGTCATTCCAGTAAAAAAAATGGAGAAAGAGAGCAGCATCTCAATGTACAGACATGGCCAGAATGTGCTTTTTGGATATATTTTAGAAATTAACTCTGGTACCAAAGGATAGAATTGAGTGATGTGGGAATAATAGTGGGGGACTTGGGAAGAGAGTCATTATTATTTTGTTCTCACTTTGATAGCCTTGCTAATTAATATTAATGAAAGAGTTGCAACTTGGCTGTTACTTTGTATGACTAAGAGCAGTGTTTACTACAATACAGTCTGAAACATTAAAGCAAATCATTAGCAAGTAGTTTTTCCCAGACTCAGGAAAAAAAAAAAATGAAAGAAAGAGAAGGAAAAGAAACTAAATATGAACATGAAATATGCCTTCTAGCAAGTCCTGAAACAGGTCTTTCAGACCACAGTGCAGATATTACAAATGTAGGCTGGCATTTTTTTAAGTCAAAAGGAAAAATAAATGGCTATCATGGTAATTGAGCTGCACTGTTCACCTCTTTGTCACCATGATGTACAGCAGAAGGCTGAGGCTCATTTACGGGAAGCTTGAACTGAAATTCCTAACTTGTGTGTACCTTATTGACACTTTGTTCCTCCTGCAGGAGGGAGAATACCAGCATTTCCCAGCACCCACTGCTATGGGCATTACTGAGCTGAAAGTTAAGAGAGGCCTGAACCAGACCTCCCTCTAATAGCATGCTATTAAGCTGATAAATAGTATTGATAGCAATCCTTGGAAAAAAAATCTTTATAGATAGCCCTCTGCCTGTTTTTACCAGACCTAGATTAATACACAGCTCCAGCCATTCATCATTGATTGTGAATGAATCTTGACACAGAGAATCTCAATTTTGCCGTGTTGCATCAGACCTCATTCATGCAGCTGAGCAGAGAACACATTCACTAATCTTGGGCTATTAGGATCCAAATTAGTGCACAAACCTGCAACCCCAGCTAGAAATAAAATCAGTTACAGCTGAATTTAGGCACAATTGTTTTTCCTTACTTAGAAGGCGTTTTAACAGGGAGGGCACCCCCTCCCTGTTAAATGCACCGGTATGCTGCAGTGCTTGCCCCAGGACACTCTGAAAAATGTAAGGAGGTTGAAAGTCCTGCTGTGCAGTCACAAGTATGGCAGTATCTCACATACCTGCTGTTAGATGGAAGGTGAGGATTCATAAAGAATACCATTTAAGAAGTAAAGACATGTTAGTGTGGGGCAAAATGCACTCCTGGTGCTGGTATTTTGGCTAAAAAACAGCCCAACTGTGTGGATTTCTTTATACTACCCTCCACATCAGACATGCTCCTGTTTCCTCAGCTAGTTTTCCCAGCAACTACTTGAAGATTTATAATATGCTTAATTTCAGTCTTTCATTTTAATAGCAGAGAAGAAGCTGAATCCATGTTTTTTTCCCAGGGCCTTGTTGAAGTGATCTTGTGCCAGCAGAGCTCTTCTCACACGCAGGACTTGGAGCTTCAGAGCCATCCTAGGACAAAAGAGCACCTGCCCACCAAAAAGAGACAAACTGGCTCTCTTGTCTTCTGCGCCTTCTTAAAAAACTGTCAAGACCTGTGTGAAAAATTTGAATTACTGTGAGCACAAATATGTTCCATCCTCGTAAGTCTAAACTGTTGTATATTTTCAAGTCGTCTTAATGTGCATGTTCCTTAGGAAGAAAAAAGTGTAAACCAAAAAAAGAACTACAATTCTTCAGTTCTTAAGGCAGCATACCAAATGTAATATGGATTGCACAACACCTGTACATCTAATTACTATTTCAAGTTTGCAAGTTTAATTCTAGGGACAGAAGGATTGCAATATTCTCAGCTTTAGTTTTCAGCTTGCCTCTGATCATTCCTAAACAGAAGTATTGTGGCTAATTCTGTAGATACTACATGAAGTGAAAAGATTAAAAGGAAAAATGTATATCATAAGATAGGTTCTTAATTGTACAGTATACCATAATGAAATAATTATTATTCAAAAATTTAATCAGCTTGTGAAGTAGTTTGCCTGCAAGGCACCCAATTAAAATAACGGCAATGAAAAAGACTCCCTGGTACATGTGCCCAGTACCTCTGACAATCTGGCCGCCTCAGCTAAGGACAACAGTACCAAGCTATGAAATTAGCCCCACGTGGGCTTTTACTGCAATCATTTGGTTTAGGTATTCAGCACTTGCAGCTGGCAGAGCTGTGGGTTTTTGTAAGGAAAATATTCTTCCCAGAGGACCACAGGTTGCTGTCCTGTTGTTGGATGGACTCAAAAACTGCTTTGGAAAGATGGAGACAGTAGCAGTGAGGTCTGCTCGAAGGGGGACAGGCTTGCAGTGAGGGGAGCCAAGAACCACCTGTTCTTTTGAGATTGGACATAATTTCTTAGTCTCATTCCTCACTGTGTGCTGAGCATAGAAAAGGTTTGCACCTCAACAGAACTTTAGCGGACTTCATTCATCTACAGGAAAGTTTTTTTGCAGAAAGTTCCTACACTCTTGCTCATTTGTATGTCTCCTCAGCCTGGCATATCCTAAGGGTAGTGGCTGGTTTACATTTGTGAGCCTTGCTGAAGACAACAGGGTGTCCAAGCACTGATCTAGGAGAGGCAGCCTTTGCATGCACTGCTGCCATGGAAGGGGTTTGTAGAGAAAACACTACTTGAAGCTAAATTTATTTAGCTCAAGTAAGAACTATGCCCTAAGTGATCTTTTCACATTACCTGCAATGTCTTATCTACTGACCTTCTAAAACATAAGCATTGCAAAAGGAGTTAACTCCCTGCCATAATTTTTTTGATTGTTTTTTTTTTCAGACCCAGAATATTTTTTTAGCCTTGTGTAGCCCTAATCATGTCTTCTACAAGAAGATATCAACAATAACAGATAATTAACAATTATTTTTTTATTTTTCTGTCAGATGTGAGGCAGGTGATTCTCTGCTGCTGAATCCTGGAAAGCAGGACTAAATACCCAATCTGAGCTTTCTGAAAGAGTGAAAGGAAGATTAGACTAGCTAAAGAGACGGCTTTCTCTTAGTCTTTAGGGAAAAGTTAATCTGTACCTCTGTATTTCAAGGCACAAGCAGATGTAAGAGCTCCAGCTGAGTCACTGCTTCTCTAAAAGGCTCAGAAACAAGGTATTGGATCTCCAGCTGCACGAAGTCACCTCTGAAGGTAAACCTGACCTGGTAAGACCTGGCCATGTTCTGGTGCTGCAGGATTTGGCTCAACACCAAGAACCCAACTCCTCAAAACTCTGGGTCTAATTCTCATCCCAGCTGAGGCACCTCATGCTCTCAAGTTCCTTGATGCAGATATCACCCACTATTTGATTTACAAATAAACCAGAAATGCCTATAAATTCTTACCCACCTTTTTTTCCAAGCAAGTCTAAGGTGGGTTTTTTGTCCTTCTTTACTTCTTGAATGGTACTGTAGAAGGATCACCCAGAGTCTTCAAGTCCCTTCCAGATTAAGGAAGAACTTTTCTTGAAGTCTGGGGACTTTTTCTTCTTTGTTTTAGGTGAGATTTTATTACTCAGGTGTGCACCAATTTTTAGCAATACCCTGAGACATCCAGGAGAGAGGCTCCTTAGAGAAAGTCTCACAGCGTTTGCTTTAGCTTTGTCAATGCCATTTTTGCAACCAAAGACTCCCATCTGAAAAATGAAATGCCCATAAATCAGCAAGATAAATACTGCAGGCTTTCCAGTTCTCATTGGCAGGATACTTACAGAGCCAGCCAACTACTCTAGGAGCTGTTGCAGTGTAAGTGCACTCATGGAACACTCTGCCAAAGCTCAACAGGCGAAAAACAACACTTAATCATCTTAGAATGGCAGGCTGGGCTGCTGTGAAGTGAAATTAAAAACTTACAGTTTGAACATCACACTATCAGAAAGCAAGCACCCTCCAATACTGGTGCTGGTAGAAATCTGAAAAAATGGGTCTGCCCCACAGCATTTTGCTGGCTGGAGAGGAGCTGGGCACAGCTGGAAGTGCACATCACTCTTCCATGCTGCAGGCATCTTCTAAGCCAAAAGAGTTCGAATGCTGACTGTAGTGTGGGAGCATGGGAAAGGTAGTGAAGAAAACTGACCACATTACATGACTGCTTAGATACTACATTTGTGTTTTGATAGTACTTGGAAAAGTCTCCTGCAATACCTGATAAATTTTTCCTTTCTGAAATTCAATACTCAGAATTCTTGATTTCCCCACTGTATTTAATAGGGAAGATACAATCCTACGACAGATCTCTAAATCAATATTTCCTTTTGTACCAGTGAATTGCCAAAGGCAGTGGAAAAAAAACAGAACAGGAGGTTAGACTGCAGGCTAAAAGCATATTCCTTTACAATGCCCATCTTCCCCTCTCTTGACTTTCAACTTGATGCATGAAAAAATTGAAAAGATCCATCACACAGTTTTTTTCCATCTCTCTAGTGTTCATCTGCTGGCCATGGCTTTGCAGTGGTCTGAAGTCAAGATCAAGTTGGTGAAGTTTTGACCACCTGCCAGGCAAAAACACAAGAAAATCATGCTTGTTTATGAAATATTCATCTGTAGTTTGAAACTCAGGATTAAATTCTTGTCTCTCCTACAGAACCCCAGTGGATGGCTGGGCAAACCAACTCAGCTCTGGGTTTTGGAGCTGGACTCCTTTTCCTTGTATAAACCCTGCCAGGTTTCAGGCCTTCTGTGTGTATGTCCCGAACAAACAATAAATAAAGATCTTGCACACCCTGAATTCTACCTGACTCTTGTTAAAGCATTGTCTATTGTTTAACTCTGTGAAACACTACAGCATCCAAGTCCTAAGGTAGCACAGTTGCTGCTCTAAAACACATTGGTGAAGGGACTCTGACCTCTCAAAATGTGGCTGAAAGAATGAGATGTAAGCACTGGGTGTCAGGTTTATAACAGAACACACACCAGAGTTATTGTCCAGAAAAAGCTGATGGGAATCTGATTGTATTTCTCTATTAGGCCTCTATATTGTCCCTTTGCTTTAGCTATATGTCTACTAAGTAATCTCCTCAAGCAGAAGACTTCTTCCTGCCTTCTCCCATCCATCTCCACTGTATCCCAGCAACAAGACACATGGGCTACTAGTGAGGTTTAATATCTGTTGCCTTCTTTGCCCACACTACCTTTATGCATCACCTCCATTCTCCACTTGTCATTCACTTCAGTGCGATGCTTTCAGTCAAAGGCTGTCCAATGCCAAATGGGCAGTGAAGGGAATTGATGTTCTTGATGTGGAGCCTCCTGTTCTGATGTGTTTTTTTCAATTTACCATTAATGTGTGGAAATTGCTCTCTTGGACAATCTATTTGTTTCTCTGCCAGCAGAAAGGAGAAGCAGTCTTTCATATCATGTTCAGATAGGGCGAAAAAAAAGGCAAAGCTTAAAGTCACTTCAATCTTTTTCCTTTCCAGATGTGTGCCAAGTTTGTACTGAATAACTAATCTGATTTTGCATCCACAAGTCACACAAATTTCCAAAGCCATATTGTGTTTGTTACCTATAGCTATTCTCCTACGTCTAATTATATTAGCGAAGCACTAGCAGGTACATTTTAAATAGTGAAGCTGAAAAGAGAATCAAATCCTGAAGATGCACAACCCTTCTTTTCAATAATTAAGTATGTCTTCATATATTTTTCTATTATGATTTTGCCCCATTGCATATCTACTGATTTTGTGACATTGCATTCATCCTGATACTATAGTCACCTATATGTTTCACAAGTATCTTCTAACTACAGAGACAGAGAAGTGAAGCAGGAACCCTGTAGAATAACTACAGGATAAATCATCGAGGTGTCTTGTGCTGTTTTGTATACATCCTGGATGTCATGATTAATGAGGTAAAGGAAAAGGTCCCTGACAAACTGAACTCTATTTCTTCCTTTTTCACAGGGAGTTCCACTTTCTTTGCAGCACTGGTACAACACTCTCCTGTTTCCTTCTCCACACCCCTAACATCCACATTGGCTCTTTAGACAGGGCAATTTTATGGGATTCCCTGACACTCTCGATTGGCAGTGCCTCATGCAAGAAGCTACCAAAGTGACAGGAGCCTCTAGACCCCACAGTCATAAAAATAACAATCTCTGAGCAGCACTGCATGCCCAGTCTTGCCCAGGAGATGTATAACCAGCACCTTAGGTTTGCCAGCCCTGCTTGCTGTTGGTTTTTTAAAAGGAGAAGCCAAGTGTTGGAAAGAAACAAAAGCCTGGAGTCAAGGGTGACCACAGCACAGGCAGAGCAGTAACCTCACCAACCAGGAAACAGCCGTGCTACCCAAGCTACCCAAATGGGGTAAGCAGAGCAGGCAGCTGGCAGCAGGTTTCTCTAGCAGGCAAAGTCACAGATCAGTACTCTGGAGCTTTCAGGGTATCAAGACAGGAGCTGCAGAAGATAAATCCAAAGACAGTACTAAAGAAAAGTATAGCCACAGCCTGATCCAGTATGGGAGCTAAGACAGAGAGTACTGTGGATTTAATTAGCATAAGCAGTTTGATAACCAAGATGCCTTGGCAAGAACGAACAGAGCTTTGAAGATTGCAGGAAGATTGGATCAAGACTAGCGACAGGGAAGAAGGCTGAATCAAGTAGAAATGTTGCAAAATCTGTAAGCTTGTTTGTGTGATATTTAACCCAATCAATGTAGTAAAAAATTACTAGCCTTCCCAGAACAATATATAAGCATACGTAGCTCATAGTAAATTCGGATTCTGATCACCAGTCAGTAGTCCCTGTCTCTCTCTCAGCTGTCGATAACCCAGGAATGGGATGCAAGCCCTGAGCTGAAATGGAGCTCCTGGAGCCACGGACAGAGGCAGTGGGTTCCAGGAGAGGCTGGTCAAGACAATTAAGATCTATCAGTGCCAGCAGGGCTGCCTGTTGCCCATCTACTCCTAATTTAAACAGACAATATATACAGCTTGTACACTGGATGAAAGGAGGGGTTTTTTTGGAGACAGCAAATCCTGGGATGCAGATATTTTTCCAATGAGAGCAGCACTGTAGCACCTCATGTTATGACCCACCCCTGAAGGCAAGGTAAATGAGGTTCTTGTTAATAGACCCCTTGGGGCAGATTAGAAGGAAGTGTCACTGAATGACTGATGTTTATATATATCTATATAAACNGGTTTATCTTAGAACAATTTGGTTGCTCAAATCCAGAGCTGCTCTGCACAACAAAATCATCTACAGGGATAGATGTCAGCCCCTGAGCAGAGAGGGGTAGCACACAAATCGCTGTGGCAGTGAGTATCAGCACAGTGCCTCTGCTCTCCAGGCATTATATATTCAAGGATGACCTACCAAGCAACCCAGCTGGTGTGAAGTGGTGGTTTTCTTTTTGTTAAAGAGTAACAGATATTTAAGTGGATCTTTATAGGCTGCTCTTTAGACACAGTGAGTGCATACCTGAAACACTCCTATTTATACCTGGGAGCTTCTGACAGATCCTATAGCCAAAGTAATTCCTCTTGTCCTTACAATGTGCATATGACAGCTTTCTTTCTGATACATATGTAGTGTTCTGGTGCTCCTCTCTCAGCACTGTACTGTAAGCTGGTTCTTTTACTGAACTAACTGCAGAAGCATGTGATTTGAGCTTACACAGTTCAAATGAGAGGTGGATCTGTGATCAGGGACATGCAGAAATGGGGATTTCATTTGGCTTAGGAAGGCTTTCAGGTCCTAGCAAGAAACAGAAGTTGTTTAGTTCTTCTCAATAGTACCTCAGTCAAACACAGAGGAGGAAAGTTTATTTAATATTGCCTTTGAGGAAGTGTCAGATTAGATGAAACTAACTATGCCAGCTAGATTTTTAAAAATCATTCCAGTTCAAGCTTTATGGAACAAAAAAATTCCTTCTTTTTAAGAAAATCAGGGACAGGTTTCCGCATGTGAGAACCTCAGCAAATACTAGGAAATGGTTACAGCAGACCTGTTTTGCCTCTGGTAGTCAAATCCTGGTCTAGCGTGGGAAACCTGCAAGATTCCACCTCCAGGGAAAACAAAAAGTCTGATGCTGGAGATGAGAGTCTGGGGAAACTCTGGACTCAGCTGTGGAGGGTGTTTCTTAGGCAGTAGATGTCTATACATAATATTTTGCCAACACATGGGCTCAGAGCTGACAGCAGGGTATTGAGATAACAAGCGTCAATGAGAGCTGGTAAGCATCCCATGCAAGCCGGGAAGCAGAAGCCCACCAGGGCCATGTGAACATTGTTCATAGAGCTTCATATCAGTCTGGAGCAAGTGACAGAGTGACTTGCATCTCTTTGTAATATATTTTGTAGACATATCCCCAGAGAGCTTGGAGAGGTATCTTCAACCAATATCATAGAGACACATTTTCAAGAATACCTTCGCTGAAAGTAAGTCCCTGCAGCTCTAACTGTGACATACTTGGCTGGACTTCCAATGAAAGCCACTGTGAAAAAACAAGAACAAATTCTCCCTATTTTGGATCATGTTTTTAAAACTCCATTGCATTTAGACATGGTTCCTAAAATGACACCTACTGTGTGCTGAGGACCTTTGCTGACCTGCCTATTAATAACAATAGTAGGAAGTTAATCTTCCTGAAACCTCACTCCAGTTTGAAGTGCATTTTGGAAAAACTGTGTTTATGTTCACACTAATCAAAAATATCAACCTGCCTTTGGTTTTATTCCAAAAGCAGGGATCACAGTGAACTGCTCAGTTATACCAATACACAAATTAGTAATTCTTCCATAAAATAGCTTGGACTCTTATGCATGGGAAAACTACAAATGGAGTTGTTCACTAGTTTGCTGATGATCTCCTTATTTTATTGTTTCAACCATAAGCCAAACCTGAGAGGCTTTGAAGTATCAGCTGTGACAAGCTGTTTGACACTGCTGTTAGTGTCATTCCCAAGACGACATTCATCATTCTCAATGAAAAGTGACAGTCTTGAGATTAAACTATTATTTCCTTATAAAGATGAGGAGTCACGTTTACTTAATAATATGCAGGCTTTGACAGGCCAGACATTTCAGTGGGAAATTGTTTTATAAAGGAATAGCTGTCCTCTTTCATGGGAGAAGTATTCAAAACAAAACTTGTGAATACACACATGGGGTTTTTCTGCATCTGTTATGCTTGTTCAAATGCAGGGGGAAATCGCACACTGTCAGAAGAGTGCTTTGGAAGCTGTTTTCCACAAGTTTATTTCCCACTAAATTTGTTAAACTCAGCACAGAGAAATCTCAGTCCAGAAATTAAGAGTCTGAGCAAGTCTGAGAGGCTGACTGGGCTTCCCACAGCAGGCGGGAGCTGGTGAGAGCAGTCTCAAGAGGAAGAGCTAATCTGGGAGTTGGGTCACCTCCCAGTTTCTGACTGGCTGCCGGTGTGGCAGTGATGCTGTTTGCAGCCTTGCACTGCAGAAGCGATTTCTGTGGGAAGTAGGACAACTTCCCATGTTATGAAGGTGCAGTTAGCCTCTGGAGAGTGTTTTATGGCACACTCCTGTTCCCCCATGGGCACTGTGGCATGAAAAGGAATGCCAAGACTGCTGCACAAAAGGAAACACTAGTGACCACAGTCCCTGGGAAAGCAGAGGCACAGGGAATCACCAGAGGTGATGATAAGGACTGAAGTTTTCTGAGCCTCATGCCTGCACTTGAACCTTTAAGCCAAGCAGGCACAACCTGAATACATTCGAGGAAGCTTCTTTCCCCTTTAAACTCAATCGCAGTTTGAGAGCAGACAGAGAATGAGCAGGGCAGTCATTCTGCCATGCACTATCAGTTGTTATTGCTAACCACTCTCATTCTGAAATAGCTACAAGAAAATGCGGTCAGTAAAACACCAATTGTTCATTTAAATTGCAGAGATGGAATACAGACAATATTTGTAACAATATTTGCAGAAACAAGCTTCAAAGGAACACAGGTAGCAATAATTAATTCCCAGTTTCTGCCTTTTGCGCAGACTGACCTGGATGAAGAAAAAATGACTGAAACATGGAAGAACAAAAAATTGTATCTTCAAAAGCATCTCTGATGAGGTAGACTGTACCAGGAGAAGGAAGCTATTTTGCTCATTCTGCCCACATAAGAGAAGCTGATTTTTTGTTCATTAGTCTGAATAACATCCAGCATGGATAATACTGAATGAGATTTTACTGGAGGAAGGATGTTGTGCCTACACACAACTCTTCCAAGGATGGGATAAAAATTAGAAACTGAAAGCAAACAAAGAGGTCTTTGTTGAGATGACACATCTGTACACAGGAAAGATTGGAAGATTCACCAAGCTATGTGGCAATACCATTCTTTTTTACTTGCTCATTCATGCAACTAGATCCACTATATTTAATTCATCACTTAAAATGCTTTACCTCACACAAGTGATTTTCAGATAGTGGCAACTAATTCATTCCATCCTGGATAGCTTCATCACTGAGATTCACTGCAAGTTACGTGATTTCTTATCTTGTTCTCTGGAAAATGCATCAAAATTGTGCAGTTAAAAGTAAAGCAGGATCTCAAAGACTCTTCAGTCTGCCAGCTACAGCAGTGGTTTGGAATCTTTACTCACTGAGAGCCAGCAGGAGACGGCGAAGATGACGATACAGAAGCTTTTTGGAATTAGCGGGATAACTCACTACGTGTGGAGAAAACTTGGACAAGTCAGTGCAAATACTTTTATGACAGAAGCACAAGTTCTTCTATGCTGAAAAAGAAAACTGTCAACTCTTACACAACCCAAAGAATACTCATAATAGTAGTAAGTTACTTACAGAAGTAGTAGGGCCATAAAATTTTGTTTTCTACCATGACTGCACCTCCTGAAAATGCTACAATTGAAAAAGCAGCGGTCAGTAAGCAAGTGCCAAACAGGCATGAGCATGTTGAGAATGAGAATGACAACATTCATTTCATTTAGAAGTCCTTTGTTGTGGCTCCCTCTTTAGATTAATTTAATGTAGAAGTCGCACCACTTGGGGGCTGAGACTCTGCAAGGAGCCATTCCATCATGTCAGAGTTTCTCTCTGGAAACTCTGGCTCCTAATTAGCTGCAACATTTCTGACAATGGACCAGAGCTCACTAAGGTCCTTCCCAAGTGACTGTTTTCTCAGACTTAGTGTATTTCCAAGGATTAAAAGAAAAGTAACTACTTTAACAGATTCCCCATTTTGGCAGCAGTTTTCTTATTTTGCACTAGCTGTATTTTATCAGGCATATGGTACAGTAAAGACTGGTATTAAAGAAATTATGGTGATGTTTAGGTCAGTATTTAATCTTGGAAACATTTTCTGTCAACTAGGAAGGTTAGCATATACTCTCAGACAGATTTTCAGTTGGAATACATCATAAAGTAGCATAACTATGACTGATTACTTCAACTGAGATCATGCATTTCAGCGAGAGTAAGCTGAATTGCACTGGCAGAGAGCCGATCGTATGTTATAAAAATTTGCTAATAATCCTGTGTGCTCTAGAATTCACTAGGGTGCCTAGTACTTCTTGGTCCTCCTGTAATTCAGATCAGCAATCCCATCAACTTCAGTACAGCATATATTCTGAAAAGGGCATTGCCATGCTCAGTCTGGCCAAACCTAACATTTTAATGTCTGCCTCCCCTTCCCCAGGGGAATACCATCTTTTCCCTAGCATCCTTTGCATCTGGTCTCATAGGGATGTGGGTGCTGTGTAACTCCAATGCATTTGGAAATCTTGCCCTTAGATAGTGAGACTTCTTGACCTCTAGAAATAAGTTTTTAAACCACACAAATGTTAAGAGTTACATACCCATCTCAAAACATGATCCCCCTTAAAGATTATTTTTAAATAATTGGTCCTTCAAAAGCTGTGTGGTTTTGACAAATATTAAGAATCTACTCAGGAGATATGGTTCCTTCTTCTCACAGAAACTCTTCATTCTAGTGCTCAAGTTGCATTTACATTAGTGACACCTTCTACTTATTAAATGTAAGAGTTCTCCCTTATCACTGCTTACAAACACTGTTGTAGTCAGGCAGTTAGAGAAATTTAAAGTTTCATTCAAAATATGAACCACCTTCTTCTCTAAATGCCAAAATCACTGCTAAAAGACACTTTAATTCTTCCTTTAATCAAGGCAGAGAGAGAGAGAATCAGTGACCTGAGTGACTGGGCATGGCCCTGACGTGTCTGAACTGGGCAGCCCCGGCAGAACAGTGGCAGTGACAGCTTCTATCAGCAGTCCAGAAATCATAAGGGAAAGTAACAAGTCAGGTCCGCTGTCAAGCCAGGAAAGGAAACATGAGCAACAGTCTGGGAGCAAAACTGAAACAAGTATGTTTACAGCTTTGAAAACTGAAGTTCTGGGCTTGGGATTGCATGGAACTCCTGGACAATGAGCAGCGAGGATGGAGGAACCTGGTGAAGTCTCTTGTCAAGGGAGGGGATTGTCCCACTCTGCTCTGCACTGGGGTGGCCTCACCTCGAGTCCTGTATGCAGTTTTCAGTGCCACAACACAAGAAAGACACTGAAACTATTAGAGACTGTCCCAAAGAGGGCAGCAAAGATGGTGAAAGACTTTGCGGGGAAGCCATACTCCTAAGTGGCTGAGGTCACTTGGTCTGTTCAGCCTGGAGGAGACTGAGGGGAGACCTCATTGCAGTCTATGCCTTCCTCGCGAGAGGAGGAGGAGGGGCAGACACTGATCTCCTCTCTGTGGTGAGCAGTAACAGGACCTAAGGGAATGGCCTGAAGCTGTGCCAGGGGACGTTTATGTTGAACATTAGAAAAAGGTGCTTCCCCCAGAGGGTGGTTGGGCACTGGAACAAGCTCCCCAGGAAAGTGGTCACTACACAAAGCCTGACAGAGTTCAAGAAGCATTTGGACAATGCTCTCAGGCACATGGTGTGACACTTGGGGATGGTATTGTGTTCCTGTGTTCAGGAGCTGAACTCAGCATATTCTGTGATTCTGTAATTCTGTAATTCTGTAATTAGAGATCATTGGTATACTCTGGACTATAACAAAATGTGAAAGAATACAGTTCTTAATTATAGCATGACCAATCACATAGTAAGAACAACAGATTCAAATAATACTTAGCAATTATTTCCTGTAGGCTGAAATATTGCTGAATAAAATGCCTGCTTAATGATTTAGAAAGATGGAAAAAAATAGTCTTGTTTGCAAACTGAACAGCGCAAAAGCTTAAAGTGGTTAAATTAATCAAATAAATTATTAACTACAATTAGCTTATCCATTAGAGTGGTGCATCTCAATGCACCAGCAAGCATCAGGGTCCTTTACATCGGTCCCAAAAGAGACATTTCAAAGTACAAACACTGTCCTATAGGGACTAGAAGAGAGGACCTCCTTCAATTGAATGTCTCACCACCAGTTTTTCAAGATCAAACTACTCTTCTCCTTACCTGGCCTAGTAAACAATTGTTTTCTACAAGTGAGAATATTCCTTCAGTAAGAGTGACTGTGAATCTTGCTTAGGAAGACCCTGCAACCCTGAGGTTACGCACATTCTGGAAAGTGGAAGGTAGAAGGACAAGGGAAAGAACATTTTGGGAAAGATCCAAAGTGAGCAAAGACCATTTGCTTCTTCTGTAAATAATTTAACACTGAAAAGAAGCACTAACAGGATCGGACATGTGGATTTCTTTTTGCCCTGAATATTCTCTTTTGGAAGAGAAGGAACAAGCATTTATATTTCAAACACTGAATATGGGGAGTGGTAAGATATTCCCCAGAAGCAGTAAGTCACCCAAGTCCAATGCAAGTTGGATTCATAGGTCGATGGTTTTCACGCCCTTCCCTGCCCCTATGTGTCCAATATATGCAGGCAGGTGATGGGATTGTACATTGTGTCCATGGAAAGAGAGAGCACAGATCTCGAAGTGGGCATTACAGCACTCAACCTGGAAAAACTTAGGTCAGCAGCTTAGAGTAGGGAGCAAGGACCAGAGTGTAGGTCCCACAAGTCAATATCCAATGTCTGATCCACTGGACCACTACACAGATTGCTTAAGAAAAGATCTTAAAATATATGTAGCATGAAGCTTTTACATGTTACTCTATCAGGATCAATAAGACAATTCTTCAGAACTATGTTCTGCTAAAGCTCAAAAGACTGATTAGAACAAAAGTTTCAATAGTATATTTTTGTGATACCACTTATTATCCTGCATGGTTTGACATAGTGTAGTATATTGCACCTATAAATAAGTTGCAGCAAATTATTTAATGATGCATTAACTGTGGAATTTCACATACATTACAGTTTTTTAGCCAATGTTGAATGCTTTTTCAACAGCTTAATCCAGCCCTGAAGTGCTAAGCAGGCATATTCATTCATCATCAGGGTGCACATAGTCTTCTCTTTGCTCTTTTTATTAAAGCCCTCTATATACAAGCATGACATTAAATAATTTCCCAGAGCCTTTTCTTCACAAAATTCCCACCACCACCTTCACACTTTCATTGGAAAGAAATAATCTGTTCATTCATTATCAGGTTATTTTTGTCCTTTGGCACAGGCTAAGCCTGGCATTGACTTGGACAACAAGAGCTCATAGACGGAGAGAACTCGTAGATAACTCACTGGTGCCCAGGTGACAAAAATAAGAGAAGATGGAGTTACTGAATGGCTTCTTTGCTTCAATCTTTACTGCTAAGGCCAGCCCTCAGGAATCCCAAACCCTAGAGGGAAGAGATGAAGTCTGGAGAAAAGAAGACCTGCCCTTTGTCAAGGAGGATTGGGCTAGATATCGTATAGAAAAACTGGATACCCACAAAGTCAAGGGTCCTCAACAAGTTCCTCCATTTGGGGAAAATTCGTACAACCTTTAGCTGTTAGAATCACCTTTCCAAGCATCTTCCATTTCCTTCAGGTCCTGCATAAAACTGCTTCAAATCCTGGAGAGCAATGTGGAGAGTGATGATTGATCTTTCTTCTGCCACTTGTCATTGCTAGAACAGGAAGAGAGAATAACTGGCTTGTGGCTGTTCTTCTTGGCAATTGTCTTTCCTTTCCATTCACCTACAGAGATAAATCCTGCCATGGCAGAACATAGCCTTAAGGAAACTCTTCTGTACAGTATGGAATATTAATATTGTATTGCATTATATAACATTGATTTTTAAAGGTCTTCCCCTTCATACCTCTTTTACTACAATATTAGTTCCGAATTTGCTATGTGCTTTTTCTTCTACCTATTCTTTGTGTCCTCTGATGGTAATTTGTGCAGATCCTGCCAGTTCAATCTTCTTTATGCAGAGTAACAATGGCACGAGGACAGCAAGTTGGATTGTGTTGCTTTCTTTTCCTACTTTAGAAATGAAGCACAAATGTCTGAGGCATTATTCCTGGGCCTGGATACCCTTCTAAGGAAAAACCTCAGGGTAGTGTTCGATAAATGGAAGCATTTTGGAAAATCAGTGTGGTTTCTAGGAGGAAAAACTGGGCTAGAACTCTAGAGAAAATGAGGAAAGCAAAAGCCTGTGATTCAACAGCATACAGGGAGAAAAGGTCACTCCAGCTACCTTCCTAACAACCACTGTAAAAAGAAGGCAGAGGGGACAAGACCTGATTTCTTAAAGCACAAAGCCTCCCTTTTCAGTGGAGTCAGGAGGATGTCCCCAGCCAGTGCGTTATCCTAGCAGGATGTCTCCAGCCAGCACACTGTCCTAGCATGAGAGACTGAGCTGAGTTACAGCTGCAGACTTCTCATGTCGCCTGTGCAGCACACGCACATACACACAAGCATGTCTGTAAGACATAGGAAGCAATGTTGTAGCAACAATGTGAGAAAGGTCAGAAAGATACTATAGGAAGGGAAAGTGACTCACATCGGATTCCTAATGCCACAAATTCACAAGTACCAAGATGTGTGCGTGCAAACAGGCTTTTAAGCAGTCAGGCATTAAAAGACTGAGAGATATGAGAATGGTCATCATTCTCATGATGACACAGAGAATGAGGAGCAATGGCTGTCCAATCCACCTTAAAATCTTAGGATGATGACCACTGGTTGGATTTTGATAGGTTTTTTTGTAGCCCTGCAGGAGCTGGCAGTGATTCCACCATTAAAACACCTCACCTTTTATGCTCATATAAACAGTTGAGAAAATTTCCAAAGACAAAGTATTTCTTGCCCTCTTACAACCATTTCTCCCAGATGCACATACTTTAATGAGTAATATCCAAGGGATCAGACCTCACTTATTTGTGCTGAAAACAAAGAGACCATTGCTTTTGGAGTCCCCTAAATCCTCCTGATACTCAGGTACTTCCCTGAAGGTCAACAGAAAATAATTCAAGGATCACAGATTAGAATCAGTCAAAACTATTAGTTGAAGTTAGTTAGTTAGTTTTAGGCAAATTATTCCTCCTGCCTCATGAAGGATTATGTTCTGCACCTTTCCAGGTGCTCCTGTCTTATCCAGTGGAGTAACCTCTAACCTGACAATTTGGGTATTCATCTCAGCTAAGCATATTTTCCAATGTGTCACTGAATTGGTAATCCATCTCCTCCTTTCCTTATCAATGGGTATGGAATATTTAATAATTGACACTTTGTACAGTCAGTATTAAATCATGTTGTCAGAACTCTTCATTTATTGGTCTCAAGGCAATCCTTTTCTCTCCCTCACAGTGAAAGGGATAGAGGAGTAAGGAGAAAGGAGAAGTCAATCTCTACCCCTGACAGCATGTGATTTTCCAGTGAGAAGTTGGGAGAAAGGGGGAAAGCTGTTCTACTCTTGGAAAGAGCCTTGAAAAACAAGTGATAGCGAAGTCCTGGTCCAGCCTCAGTAAGCACAAGGCACCACTTGCATCTAGTTCAACCTGCTTTCTCTAGCCAGGGGTCAGCAAGTTCAGGGCTGACTCAGACCTCTCCCTGATATGTATAGATCCCTGATATGTAAAGACTTTGTGCACAGGCAATGAGATAAAGAACAGAGCTGAGCAGGAAAGAATAGAATACAAGAGCTGAAATTGAGGTCTTGGCCAGTTTTCTGAACCTCATGCTCATGGGCTGTGGTGTGCCAGGCCAAAGAGTTCCTGTCACAGAATGGGTCAGGATGGAAGGGACCACAGTGGGTCATCTGCTCCAACTTTCCTGCTCAAGAAGGGTCATCCCAGGGCACATTGCACAGGACTGTGTCCCTCCACCGCTGTGCCTGCTCTGTTCATGCTGCTGTCAGGGTGCCCTCCTGACCAAGGGACGTCCCTTCCCTCCTGTGCTGGCAGAAGCACTGGCTCACATCTCATAAGCTGAATAAGGTTGGTTGCTTTCTCCCCAGTTACAGTTGTGTAGACTACCTAGCTATTTCTATTCTTGTCTCACACCTCTTTGTCCCTCTGTGATGTCTCTGGGCTGAAAAGTAAATTACTTTCACTGCGCACATAAGTTCTGCCTTCCCCATTCTCCCTTTGCCTCACAAGCCTATGTTCTCCTTGTGCTTGGCATATGAAGTAAATATCTTCTAGGCAGGACTGGCATCATACCCTGCACCCAAGGCATCTCCTCTGTCCTGTCTGGGCCGGAGGTACCCAAACCATGCAATTCCTGTCTCTCTACAGGCACAAGTGCATCATCGCTTCTAAATGGAGGAGTTCATGGAGCAGTTCTAAAAATGGCACGGTGTCCAGAATCAGAAGTTGTTGGCACCCATCTGGCATTAACACCTGGTTACCTCTGGAAGTCAGTTTCGAATGTTCGCTAGTGGATCATTCCCTTTTTATGTCCTCTGTTTGCTGAAAGCGACAGAGATTATTATTTGGAAAGTTACCATTTGAGTCATCTCCCTGACAAAATTGGCTTTATAATTTTGCAAACAGGAAGATTTATTTTCCCTCAAAATAAATATTGATAAACTTACTTCAGTCAATATTTACTATTTGGTTATGGGAAGAAGCAAAAAAGTCTAGCCCAAAGTTTAATAGAGTTTGATGTCTGTTTTTTATCTACACTACAAACACAATATCATACTGCTAGCGTAGCAGAAGAAGGAAAATTACTTTTCATTCGTATTACTGAAATGCTATGGGGCACTTCGTAGCAGGAGAATGATAGGAGCCTGGGGCTTATGCACCAGTCACATTTTTCCAACCAGCAACTTTGTTGTTAGTTTTGGTTATTTGGGGGGAATACTGAGGTGTGAGTGAAATGTGACCTGTCATTTCTGTTCTAAAAGGCTGCATCACCGTAACATCTCCATAACACAGAGGCTCTCCTCTTATTCCAGAAGTAGTTGTTTCACAAGCATCCTAAACACCACAGTGCTTGCTTATGGAACTCTTCACTGTGCTGTGTGAGAACATATGCACTAATTTGACCTGGCATAAATTCATAATTCCTGACACCTAGAAAATTAACATATTACCTTATTAAATGCTGCTCACTCACAAATGCACAGACCAGCTGTTTCTTCCCTCCATTATTGAACTGTAGCAAGCACTTTCTAGAGGAAAATTAAAAGTAATGATTATAATCAATTAAAAAATTCAATTTAAATTCTGCTGCATGGGGAACCACAACATATTTTTTAAATGTTGTCTTGTATTCTTTTTGAAGTTCCTACATGTTACATTGGATCCCCAATAGATAAAATATCTTCCTGTAAAAATACAGGTTTGTTTACTTCAGAGAATGTGCATACATCTAAGTACAAATAGAAAAACTGACTGGAGAAATATGGGACACCATGTAAGTGAACCAAAAGATATTCTGGTCTTTGGTGGGTGTCACACACATTCACACACCCTCCCTTTCCTGTACCTGAGGGGTAATGTCATTTGTCCTTAAATGAGAACACTAGGTGTGTATTAATTATGTTCATATAATTAATGCTGCCAGAGATGGGGGAGTCGAGATGCTTGTGATTGACTTGGTGCACACTGGCCTGCAAAAGGGTATAAAAACCTGATGGGCCAATGGGATAAACTGGTTTCTCCAGCCTGCGAGTAAAAGCACTAAGAGCTGGTCAAATACAGAGATAAAATCCTAAAATAGCTCCATAGGTGCTTTGCTGCTTTTTAATTGTGATTTCTGCAAGGCCAAAGACTGTAAACCTGGAATAGATTAATTGTTATTTAGATACTGTATTAGCAAAATTTAGATACTGTATTAGCAATACATCTCCTATCATCCCTGTAATCACTGTGTCCTGCTTGTCCCACCTGGCTGAGACTCTTGACTACTCTGCTACACACTTCTCTTCCTAAAATAATCTGAAACTGTGGTGAAATATAAAACCAACCATTGCCTCAGGCAGTGGATGATGACTAAACTCCCCACAAGATGGCTGAAATTCAGCCATCCCATACACTTATCTGACGGCTCTGGTTAAGTCATAAGAGAATTTGAAATACTCACAGTTTCAATCAATACCAAGAAATTACACTTCTTTGCCAGTTCTGGTAATTTTTCACAGTTCATCATGGAATACTTGCAATTCAGGGCAAGCCTACCTATGGTTTGCCCTGAATTGCACTCAAAGAACATTTTCAGTGCAAGCAGGGGATAAAAATTACTGCTTTTCAGGGTTATTGGTGCAGGCAGGCAGCAGATGTCATTCCTGCCCTGCTTTTTCTTCTTGCTTTGTAAAGTATGGATTTTTAATGGATACTTTTCCTTTGTATTTTAGAAACTTAGATTGTAGAAAGCAGAAACCATGTCCTGATAAATATGCATTCTGAAAGAGGGCTTTACCTGGCAGAACAGATCACTAGCATTGGAGCCAGCATGCAAAACTTGATTTGCAACCACCATCAATGCTCGCCAAGTGACAGTTCTAATGAAGGCAGCCAGAACTACCTCTGTTTGTTGTTCTCATTTCAACACATCCTTACTTCTCCTTTGCAACCTTCCTTCTGCACGGGTGTATTTGTCAATGTGCTTTCTCTAGATTTGTGTTCCAGTTACTTAGCTTCTATTGCACCGTCATTTCTGCTGGCCCAAAAGTGACATATTTGGCCTTACGTGACCTTGACTTCATTGGTATGCAGTGTCAGAGATGGGCTTGCTTCAGCTGCCTGGGTCTTGGTGAGCCAGGTGGAGAAATGACTGGTTGAAAATGAGTTGTTAAGACCAGTACAGCAAAAAGATTGATGCAATTAATTTTTCATTATGTACCGTGTCTGTGGATTGTAATCAGCTTGGATTGTTCTTCCTCTGAGGCACAAATAAAATGCAAATAGTTTTTGAATGAAAGGAAACATTCTTTATGAGGTACTGTGCTATTCAGAGCTGCAAAATGGCTTAAAATAAATGGGGATTATGAGGAAAGTTTAATGAATACACCTAGGAGAACTTAATATTAAGTTTCATATGAGAAAACCACAGGTGAGTTTTTCCATCAGATGAACATATTACTGCTCAAGCAACTGGAAACAAAAAAGAGCCAAAGGCTTTAAGCCTTATTTAATACTACTAATACCTAGCTCTTTCCAGAAGGAGATTTCAATGTTCTTCACAGCAAAAGTACTTGTCTTACAGATGGGTTAAAATCAAGTATCTTTCCCAAGCCCGTCTCTCACCCCTGCAGCAAGGAGTAGAATGCATGTGTGCTGTGCCCTGACAAGTGCTTTACCCCTTGGTGACACTTTGGATCACAGCAGCAATCAGTGCAGCTCTGAACCAGCCCATTCACACTACAAAGCAGTCAGGTGCAAAGTACTCTTGTACTGTGAAGTTCTTTAGAAGCTTGGCCACAGAGTCTTAACAGGACCATGCTCTAGAGAAAAGGATGGTAGATCTGGAAACAAAACAAAAATCAATTCTGCATTTCCCCCAAAACAGAGTGAGAGGGACATCTTGGTAGGAGAAATGGATCATTTCCTCACAAGTGTATGCAGGATGAAGAGGAAGGAAGTTGGAGGGAATACAATGAGATTTTATTGCCTGCAAAACATGAAAGACTTTGTTGTCAATGGAATTGCCAACAATGCCAAGGCAAGGGTTTTGCTAGATTTTCCACTATATTTTGTGCGGTCAGTTCCTTCCTTCTGGGTATTGCTATAACATAAGTACATTTTAAGACTTTAAAGCCTTATAAACTACTGAATAAAAGGCTGAAGTGACCACCCACCTACGGCAGTCAGTAGAGCATAGCATTTCTGATTCTCTGGTATAGGAAACCCTAACAGTGCCACTCTCTCTTCAGAAGTATGAAGTGACTGGCTCCCATAAATTCTACACAGGCACATGTGTTTAAAATCATCAATCAAAATCCTGGTGATACCAGTGAGCCATACAACTTCATTCACAGCTTGGGGACTGTTTTTTTCTTCTGTTGCTTTCTAAGAATTAAGCTAGACTGTCAGGCTAGGAGATGAGGCCTTGACAGCTACATGCACCAACAACTCCCACTGGAGGAGCCCAAGTTGTGTGTGCCATTGCCCAGGTCAGCAGGGGTTGTCACTGTTGGGAATTAATGGAGAGTTCTGCTCCACTGAAGTCAGTGTTAAATCTGTTGGCATGATTCACAGAAAGGCTACACCAAAGATGACTGACTTGGGAAATCCCAGCACAATTTTTCCCTTACTTTCATTTTAAGGCACTGCCTAAAACTGGTTTCACAGTGTGTTTTAGTTTAAACCTGATTAATTTCAGATGATTGTGGCAGAGGCTAACCATGTATCCAAAACCTGATGTTCGTGTTTCCAAACAAAAGAAGAAACATTTAAATATATGAGTATGATCCAATACTTTCCTTTCTTTCTTTGCATTCTCAACCTCTAACAAAAATGGGTGGATATAAGCTGATAGCAGTAAGCACAATACCATGAGACATTAATACTGCCTTTGAAAGATCTTACTCACCAGATTTATCTGGGCTCAGTATCCTCTTTACACAGCTATTGCTAAAGTTTAAACACCATCCAGGAACCGAATTATATCAAGCACATTTTAGCCCAATGAAGCCCTCTTCTGGCTTGGAACCTTTGCAAGTCAACACAGATTAAAACACCTTAAAATTTGTGAATATCAAAGCACAATGTTTTCAAATTTCATTTGGCTTATGCAGTACACATTTTCTAACATTCTGAGGAATATCATACTCAACAGCTAAAAACTAATGTTCTGCAAAAAATGTGCGTGCCGAATTCAGTTCACTGCTAAGAAAGATACACTTATTATGCAGATTGGAAATGGAGCTGAACAATCAGAATCTGGATTTCTTGGTGTTTTAAAACAAAATTTAACACAGTTTTTTATTATAGCATTGCAGGATATATGGCATTTTTCTAAATAGGAAGAAATAAACATTCAAGAGAGAACAGAGGCAGTATGAATCAAACTGAAACCTTAGTGGTTGGGAAATTTGAAAGAAAGACTGTCAGTCAGCCTAGGTCATGTCAGGGCTGTGAAGCGTAACGTAGTTCCACCTCTGCCCCACAAAACCATCAGTCTATCAGCAAGGCCACTTGGTTTTTCTTCATGGTATGACTTTAATGCATTGTTTCTTTTTTGTTTCTTTCTTTCCTTTTTTTTTCTTTTTAATCTCTAACTTCATCTGAAGTATTTCCCTTCACTTTCCTCATTTTCCTTTATGCTCTCACTTTGCTCTTCAAAATCTCATTTAATTAGTTTCAGGCCTTAGCTGGAGACACTTAGAATAATTTTTCTTGGTCTACATTTTCATGATAGACTTCTTAGAAATAAGACTCCTTTGTCAGTCTTTCTTTGCTTGATATCAACCTAGAGCAAAAATGCCAGCATACATAAGAGTCAAAGAGCTGAAGAAACTAAACAGTTACAGGCTAGAAGCCTTCTAGAAGAGGGAGAATATTTTGAGTGGAATTTCCTGCAGATCAAAAATCCTTGTGTCATTGGAATATTTTTTGGATTCACAAGATATAAAGCATATATTTCATATTTATATGTGTTTGATTTTAAAGGAAACAATATGTTGAGAGAAATAAATCATCATCAATTTTTGTAGTTTAGATGGAAACTTCGTAATTGACTGCATGTAAAATGATGTTCAGTGATGGCATGAATGTCTAGTTTTAAGGGTCTAACTGCAAAAGAAGCATCTGTGAAATTTATTCCTCTCCATAATGCAAAAACTCTACTTGATTTTGGTTTTTTTGGAGAATGGCCAGTAGCAGATGTACAAGGATAAGACCAAAGCAAGATCAAAATAGTATTTCCCAGGTAAACTAAAGCTTACAGTAATCTAAGACATAAGGTCCTGGGAATGGGATGCAGTGATGCAATCAGCACTCTCCAGTGATTTTTCTACTTTTCTTGAAATTATTCAATCACTTTTTGAACCTTTGTAAGCTCTTAGCACCCACACCATCCAATGGCAACTAGTTGTACAGATTAGGTGCATGCTGTGTTAGAAAGCATTTCCTTATGTTTCCTTCAAACCTGCTCATCCATTACATTGTTCCTCTTACAAAACCTGTTCTGTTCCACTAATCAGACTGTAGACCTTTTCCTGCATACTAGATTTCAGAGGCTGGGATACCATGACCAAAAACCCACAAGCTTCAAGTCAATGCTGAGCTCCTGCTACACACCTGGGCTCTTGATATAAACTCATATTACAGGCATTTCTGATGGGGGTTGGCAAACTTGTTCTCAGATGACAAGTTGCCAACACATGTTCCTGAAACACACAGAATACGTTTAAATGTCTTAACCTGATCTGAGTGTGTCTGCAGCATAAAGCACAAAGAGAAATTATGCTATCTATGTGACAGCCAATTGCTGGTAGCTTTAACACTGAACATCTACATTAATATTTCTACTTTATTGCTTTGTGTGTATTTGTGGCCCTCAAAAGCAATAGAGGGAAAATTAAGCCCTCAATGTCACAACCCATAAACTAATTTTGCTAACAAAGGACAGAAAAGGAGGGGTTCAAAAGGAGAAGAATTTCTCTTTCCATTCCTAGGAAGCAGCCAAGCAGCCACGTGGTATCACTCTCACCTTTCTTTAGCCATTTGTTCCTCTCTGCTTCTCCCTTGGATGTGTTTCTGTGTCACTTAGCAGTTGCATAAATAATGTCAAGAAGCTACATGTGATGGAAAGCTGCAGTGAGCAATGAGGCATTCCAGCTTTAGTTAGGTACACAAACTAAACCCAGCAGTAATGTGTCTGGGGTTCCATTAATATCACAACCACAAGTACTTTCTTAGTGAGGGCAAAACATTGTTAGAAGGCATAACAAAACTACTATTTATTACAGAAGCAACTTTTGCTTTCAGGTGTTCTGTTTCAATTGGCAGATATCCATTCTGTTGAACAAAGGCCTCAGGGTATTCCTCTCCTTATGCTGCCTTTGCTCACCTGCCAGTTTTTAAGGCTGGGTTTTTCTGGGAGGATATGGTGTGCAATAGTCATAACCAGCAGAGGTACTATCTTGAGGCAAACACAACTACCTGAGCAGCTCAGGCAGCATTCATGATGCAGGAAATACTTTGGAAGAGTTTCTGGCTTCCTGGATAATTAAGAGCCAGTCCAAGGTTCTCTGAAGCTTGAGGATATTTCAGGCTATGCTGTAAAGTGCTCAGCTAGGCCCTACTCTTCTCTCAATGGAACAGTGAGCTCGATTCATCCTGTGTTCACTTATTGCAGATGACAGCTGTTTTTGAAAGCATGGCTCTATAGCATAGCTTCTAAAGAAGCACATCTTTAAAACAGCAGGGGTTAGGTGTACAAAAGTATTTTGACTGTCACGTGCTGTGGTAATTGAACCAACTGAAATAGGAGACATAAACCTGAGACCCTGGCAAACTGGGCACTGTGAAGATGCTAATTAACTCACCCCAAAGTAAATCTCATTCCTAGCCCTGATTCTCAGTTGATCTGAGACCTCTGACATATAAGGTCAGGTCCTTCGGGATTGGACTTTTGCCCTCAGGTATGCCCTATGTATTGTGAATTCAAGCCATCTCCCACATCTTTGGTCACTGTCAGCCTTTGGAATAACATTGCTTTTTGGATACTGCTTCTCACATCATGTGGAAAAAAGGATATCTCTGGCACACCATTGTACCCATCCTAATATTATTAATAATACAGCCACCTGGTTATTTCCTGGTTAAGCCAGAAATGTTGTTGCTAGGGGAAACCCCCCAGAACGTGACAATGTGCCTGACAGGCCACAGGCCAAACTGTTCTGAAGACAATCTATCACAAGGCAATGATGCAAGTGAGGACAATCCAAATGCTTTTACAAAATATCCAGTTCCTTAAAGTGTGCCTGTAGAAAAATTATTGCATAGGTATGGCTAATACTAGCACAAAGCTAAACGTCCCCAGTAGAAGCAGCTGAAAAACAATTTCCCTAAGCATTTTCATAACCATTGATAACCATTGAATTTGGAAGCTACAATATTTTAGAGCTAGTTAAAGGCACAGCATTTGTAGCTTCTATGAAAGTTATAGGCTTTTTTGTTAACTTGAAAAACACTGATTATTTCAGTGTTTAATACAGCTGTTTAAATATCCTGGCAGGTTTACGTGAATTGAATTGAGACCTCATGACTCACCTTAAATAAACTGATGTTTCTTATCAGCCAGGTTTAATTTAAATGTATCTTTTGTGGTTTGACCAGTCATTTATTTCTGCAGCTGAGAGAGACAGGTGATGTTATAACTTTTTTCCCTTTGTTTTCCTGGCCAATTTGTCTCAGTTCTGTGTACCAGCTAAGTTTTCTGTACAAGTTTTCCATACAGAGTATGTCTGTCCAGGTCTGCTCCTCTGGAACTTGTCAGAGTATTTAGTGCTGCATAAAAAGGATGCAGGAGGGCCAGGCACATAAGGTAGAGAAGGACATCTACAACTTTCACTGTGGTGTGAATCAGGCCACTGGAGGCTAAGTCATAATTTCATATTTTTCAGAGAGGAAGTTTAGAAATAATCTAAACAATACAGCTGCACATATCAGTGGGTTTCAGTGAAACAGACAGCTAAAAATACTCCTGTTGAAACAGTTTGGAGGAGGGAAGGCAAAGGTTTTTTTGACAGATGACAGAAGCTCTACATTAATTGATTATTCAGTGTTTGGAACACAATACTTTATTAAAGTATCAGAATGTAAGCAGTTCTTGTTTTCTTCCTCTGCAAAAGTTTCATCTAATTTTGGAATTTTCTGTGAGCTCATTGAACAGATACACAATATAATAACTTAGCTGTGCCTTCTGTGTTGAAGTATAAACATAATTAACTGTACAGTGCAGTCTCAAAAGCTGACCATACCTTACCCAATTCTAGCAAATTTCCTACCTCCTCCATATTTTATATTGAAGGATATTCTGATGTAGCAAGTCAATTCAGACATGTACAACTAAGCATATGCCACACGTTAAGCATTTATCTGGGTCCAATACAATCAGTGCTGTATTGGGTTTCAGAGTGCAATCAAAATCTCTGATGGTACTAAGAAAAAAAAAGTGTGTCCTTAAACAAGACTTCTTATTCTTTGGTATAAGATCTGCTTGAAAATATGGATTTGTACACAACCAAGTAACAGGGCCTGCATCCTAATCTCAGTGAGACAGCAGTGTTTGGGATAAAGGCATGCTGAGAGAATTTGCATGTAGCACCCGAGGTCTGAGCTGCTTTTCTCAGCTTTGGCTGCGGCAAAGCTGCACTCTAGTGGAACTGAGGCAGAAACACACTCTGGGTCACACCTCCTCAGCCCCTTTGCTTCACTACAGCTCTGTTGAGGGGTTTCGTGTGTCTGGAGGTCTCTAATGAAATACTCCAGCCTGAGATCATCCCAAATGGCACACCAGATGTATGATTCAGAGAGAAGTTTGTGCTCCATTTGTACCGTGTGGCTGCTCACCTCAGTGTGTTACAAAACAAATGTGTCTTGCAGCAGCTACACTGTGCAGCCCTTACATCTCCATGGCGTGCAATATAATTAAACTACCAGAAGATCTGGGGTTGTCAAGATTATGGACAGGTTATTTTCCCAAAATATTTAATCTCTGCAGAGTCCACTGTTTTTAGTGACCACCAGTGTTTTATTATTTAAAATTTTAAGAGATCTTAAGTGCCATAGTAGGACATGAGTTCTTTATAATATGTCCCAAGAGCACTGGACCTTCAAGCTGCTTAAATCAGTGTTGATACACAGAAGTCAAGTAGTAAAGCCAAAGCTGGAGTTATTGCCAGTAAGTGAGTTAAAGTGAGGCTAAGATCAGTCCCTGTTGTTTGAAGAACACGAGATGTGCCTTGGAAAATGTCCAAACCTCACCTGACAGAAAAATAGATTAGAATTAAAGAACTTTTAGTTGCTACGTAGCAGTCAATAGCAACCAGAAGAAACACTGTCTGTTGCATTAATTTCACTTACATGAACTCTATGTTCTGAATTAAAGCCATAGGTGGAAAAAAAAGCTAAAGAAAAACTAATTTAACCATACAAACACAGGAATTAGTGCAGAGTTATTTAAAAATACAGGACGGAACATATTTGGTGGCTGAATATTATATACATTGAAATCAATTTGGCTTTACAAGCACAGATACCACTGCAAGTCTTGCTGCAATCTTCTGTTTCAGGGCCAGTATGGACATAGCCAGTAAGTCTGGACTCTGGGTTGCTGTGCCACAGGGAAGAGGTGAGGATGCCAAAAAATCTGCTGTTCACAGACTAAAGCGGAGTTTGTGGACACTTCTACTCAGCAGAAATTAACTTTGTTTCTTCTTCCAAAAAAAATGCAAAATTTCAGTAGGATTTGCCAAATATTCTTGGCATGAGAAGTAGAATTGTGGAAACATTTATTTTTGGTGTTTTTAAAATTAAGTACTTAAAGACTTTCTGAGGTAAATTTTAGGCTACCCATGATCTTATTTTCATTTTTAAAGACTGAAAAAAATAATCAGGACAAAATATGTGAGTCAGAAATGGATTGTGTGACCACTTGCTCTATAGAAGTACTCATTCTAAAGGCTCTGGAGTTTGTGGTCTATGCCATGTCTCTGTTGCTGGTAGGAACTCACCTCTTAGATGAAAGGTGCATCAGGCAGGTCACGATTACATCTCAGATATGCCCGTACCATGTGCACAGCAGAGAACTTTGATTTTTCCTGCTATCCCTGTGTGCAGCACCGTGAATCTGGTTTGATGATCTACAATTCATACTAGTACTGCCAATAACAAAGAAACATTCTCTGTCTGGATATCAACTGCACATTGCTGAACATTTTAGCCTGCACATTGCAGATTTTGTGATAGAGGCAGCACTTCAAGACGCTAGTTTCAAAAATACAAAGATAGTTTAAAAGCTGCTCACAGCTGATTTAGGGGAAAAAAGAGACACACAAGGGACTTTATTTCCATGATAGCTGTGCCTTCACCTCAACTGTCAGTGATGTGATTCTGTCATAGGTTTTCCTTGCAAAACATCAAAATACCTCCCTTTTCAGGGGTAATGTTAGCTATCTCTTTTTGAAATGGCATCAAGGGAATGCGCTTTTCTAACTTCAGTGTCCAAAATGAAAAGCTATGGGTTGAGCTCTTCTTCTTGCACTGAAGAACCCAAGTGACTTTATATCTTCTGTTTCAGAGAAAACACTCTCCTTTTGTGCTTAATATACCACGGTCTCCATCATTACCATTTTTAAAAATAAATTTTTTAAAAAACTAAACCAAAACAAAAAAGAAAACCCCAAAATACACTTTTTCTTCAGTCATCATAAAGCTGTAGCCCATACATCATCAGTCAGGTGCATGAATAAAATATTATGAAGCAATTCTTCTACCTTGTCCTGTTTCAGTCCCTTTTCAAGTTGTTGGCTTCAGGCAATAATTTGTCAATGCAGGTGTGCCATGTTTTCTTGTGACTGAAGGAGCTAGAAAAGTGACTTTGAATAAAGGAGGGTGGAAATTCTAAGGCTGTAACAGCATTGGGCCTAAAGGTAGGGCTGTGGACTGACAGGGACCATTATCTTACAGTCATGCCCATAGAAAGAGATTTTTGCCTACAGAGAATGGAGGAGAGTTATTTCAGAAACTGATTGAAACACACTAATGCATTCAGTAATAGGAACTAAGGTTAAGGATGTGTTTGATGTCTGTTTTATGCTCCTCTAAACATGGGCAATTCCACTACCCTCTCACACTCCTGTCCCATGGTTAAATAGTGAGGCAGAGCAAGGATGAAAGCAACACCCTATTCAAATCAATTTGTCTTAATAAAACCATAAAAATCACAGTCCAAAATAGAAAGCTGTCCACCTTCCCTGAGGTTTCTGGAAGACTGAAACCTCAAGAAGGATATCGATGGTTCTCCAGGTACTGACACTCTCCTAAATCTCCCCATTGTTCATTTGCTTTAAAATTTGGCATCAGCATACTTTGAATCAGGCTCTAAAATTCTAATTAATGCTTTTGTTGTGATTTTTGAGCAGGAGGTATTGCCTCTTGCAGGAAGGAAAACTGTTGAAATAGATGGAGGAATAGAGGGAGAATATAAAAAGGTATTCAGATTTAAATAAAGCCTATTTTGCAGATGCTAGGGTTAAGGTGCTCAACAATCAATACAGCTGAAGTTTTATTCTAATTATTATCCTTGTTGCTCTTTTCTATCAAGCCCACATGCTATGAGAAGCAGTGAAGAGACAATTTCATATCTACTAATTATTATCATGATGTTGTTAATTTAGACTAAGGATAATAATAAGATTGGGTGTGTGTAGAAAAAATTCATTATGAAATTAATTACACTGATTAGGGTCAACAAATAAGATAAGGTTTATAAAGCATTTTAGAAACAATTAGTTTTGATGGCTATTTGGCATCCTAAGACATGTAAATCTAGCGCACACATTTTACATTTCTCCCCCCTCCCCATTCATATGCTAAGTCCTCTGACAAATACAGCTTGTTCAAAAGAAAATTGAAATCAGTGGGTTGAAGCAAAGCTAGATAATGAGGTATTATTGATAAATTCTGTAAATGCTTCAATTATTCCTGCCTTTGGGTTTGAAATTATTTCAAAGAAACAAAGAAATATATTAAAAATGGCTTTTTAGAAAGTCAATTTTAATGTCTCCATTGCATTTGTGATTGTTGTCTTTTCCCCTTAATAGATATAGAAAGGGCTTGATTATAGTTATCTTTCTGTATATACTGTTGCTTTTTGCAATTCCTTTCTCTTGACTCTCAAGGGCTCTCTCACAGAATGGTGGCCCTCAGTTATGTGAAGCACCTGTTCCCATTTCATCTCTGTAAATGAAACTTAACATGGCTTTGTCTCCTTGCATCCAAAATGCCCTTTCTTCTTTTCTTTCTTTCTTCTGAATTCTTAAAGAAAACAACTGACGGAAGGAGCTAGCAGAAAGATCCTTTAAACCAAAGAGTGATTGTGCATTCAGGATGTTCTTTACCGTAAGGGTTCTGCAGTAGTCTACATTCCTCCCTAATGCAGTTGATTTTTGGTACTTGATTTCAGTGTGGCCATACTTGGTCAATCCTGACAGCTTTCACAGATCTCATCTTAAATACAGGATGTTCACACCAAAGAGACAGTTTAGCTAAAATTAACTGCTTCTGACCCAACAGAGGTCTGATCCTTGCTGCCACAACAGGTGAGCTCTCAGAGGTTCATCACTGTAGCTGCCCTGAAAGCAGACATATGCATTTAGATCTTGCTCATCTCCCTTTCTCACGGTCCAGTCACTCAGACTGACCCTGGAAGCAACCAGCTCCTCTATACAACAAATGAGAAGTCCTCAAGCATTTTTTTTCCAAGAAGCAACTGTCATTATCTATATATTTTCCCATGGGGAAACTGATGCCCTAAGGTACATGACTAATGTACCCAGAAGACCAAAGTGTTGCTGGCATCCAGCCCATTTCTCCAGAACCCTGGCACAGAAAGGAAATTAAGTTGCTGTGGGTACACAAGCACAGCATATACAGCTTCCTGGATTCAAATCCCTGAGAAATACAGCAGGGTGCAATTAGGAACGGAACCAGAGCTTACTGAAATCAGTGGAAATCTTTCCAATTATTTCAACAGGTATCTGGCACCAGCCCCTGATGAATCCTCTGGGATTGCCTGTTGCCTCCTCTGCGTGGCTGATTAACAACAAAACTCATGGTGAGCATGCAACTCCTCAACTGGCAGATACCTTGCTGGTATCTGTGCTTATCTTTCCATTGCAAGCAGCAGCTAAGAGACAGGATGGGGAAAAGAATGTAAGAGGGGAGAGATCAGCCATAGCAAGTCACAAGAGGAAGCAGCTTACAGGAATGGCACGACCCCTTGTTCACTTCTGCCTGTCCCACAGAAGCTTGGCAGAAAGCTGACAGCTCTGTGGCAATCAGTAGAGCAAACACCATTTCTCAGCTTATACTCTGTTGCAAAAGTAGCTTGATACTGTGATTGATCGATGCTCCTTGGAGAGTCAATACTCAGATCACACGCAGTATATCCCACGAGCACCAAAACTGCAGTGAGTGACTACATCTCAGGACACTGCCAAATTCTCCTTCCCCTCCCACACCAGAAACCCACCAAGCTGATGCAGCTGATATGAATGACATCTGTTACGAACAAGTTCGCAAGTTTGTTCTGTTAATGTTCTGTTAACTGTGGAAAACACCCTGTTTTTATGTTAATTGTTACTATTGTTCTGTTCTGCTTCCCACTCCCTGGAATTGCCCTGCCCTTATGCCCTTTCCCCTCCTTGTCGGGCAATGCCACCGCTACTCCCAAAATGGCGCCTGGCAAAGAAGAAAACCGCAAGTGCTCATGGGACACAACTCAGTAATAAAAAAAACCCTAAAAACAACGAGGCAATATAACATTGCAAACTAAAAATGGTACTCCCAAGTAAGGAAAACAGTGAAGAAGATAAAATCACCAACCAGGGCTCTTTTGCCTTGTCACAATGACCCAACCCGACCGACATGAGACCCCTGGACTACGAGGCAGACAGTGTTTGCCTAGGGATTTTTGTGAGGGTGGGAGGCCCAGCTCTGCTGCACGGTGAAGCTGAATTCATCGTTCTCCGGATCGTCCATCAGGAGCAGCGCCGGTGCACGTGACCCGTCGGACACCCCCCACGCAGAGCTGATTTTTCAATAAAGGTGTTAGGAAGAAGCAGGTCTCCTCGCATTTATTTATTTCAACATCAGCACACCAGAAGCTAGAGGTCAGCTCATTTCAGTCTCAGAGATATCATCACTGGATGTGTAACTCCTAGGGAAATGTCTAGAAAAAGCAGCATGTTCTTTAAAAGAGAAAATAATACAGACAGGAATTTTGGAGAACTGCAGTAATACAGTACAATATCCCAGGTGATATGCCACTCAAACAATGCCCTGCATCAGGGCAAGTTATTTAATTAGTCTAGTAGAAGAAAAAAAAAAATTAAAAAGAATAAAAAATAAACCATCAGATTATGCAACAGCAGGCAGCCCTGCCGCTCAATTCAAGTAATAAAAATCAATTGTATGATCAATAGGCTTTTTTGTCCACAGGGTTTTGAAGATTCTGCTGCCATGCTCTCAGCTATAATTAGCACTTGATGAACTTAAAATGTCTGATGACTGTGAAATTGCATTCCTATAGAGAAAATGCACATCTGGAATAACAGCATTCAGTTCAGAGGTCTATGGAGTCTCACACCATTAAACAGAACTTTAAATAGAGTTTTCACTGTGAAAATGGGGCAGCCTCTTTGACGTGCTACCATCTGCTCTGGTCCACTTGCTCCTCAAATCACTGTGTACCAGACAATCTTCATAAAGCTCGGGATATACTTTTAAACAACTACAAAGTTTGCTTGTTTAGGAATGAATGTACTCTCCCAGCAGAAGAGGAAGAGAGGCAGACTATCCTTACTTCAATTTCACCTTCACAGTCAGAATGAAGGCAGAATGGGGTATATCGCTCTATATACCAATAAATACAGGAAGAGAGAAAAACTCATTAACAAATTAACCTGTTTTAGCTTCAGTACAAAATAAGCTGCTTTGTGATATAAATTAGAAAACAGAATCTTTTGTTGGAGGAAAAAAAGAGAAAATGCATTGCAAACATGATTTACTCCAACTCACAGTTTTGCAGGGCTGAGAATGCAATGGAAATGCAGAGGAGAGTGTGTGTTTTCTTCTCTAGAACCAGTATTTTTCACTGTAAGCATTTATGCCTTGCACACTAAATGAAAACAGCCCGCTCTTTCCTGGGCTGGGAACACACACCTGAAAAGGAATGCTGAACTGGCAAAGACAAGACAAAGGACAAGGAGAGGCTAATGCTCTCATTCCCAAGAGTAGCAGAAACTTGGCTACATGCTCAGTTTAGAACAGACCCCTTCATAGGTCAGGGTAACCTGCATTAATGTTTCCACCTGTGCTAGTCATTACTCATCTGGGCAACTAAAACCCCTCAAAGAAAAGGCCCATTTTATCAGACAGCTGTTTCCAAAGGGTGGACACACAAACAGATCAGGTGGTGTCACCAACCTTGCTTTAAGGGTTAATGCCAATGGAGTGCGAATGTGACTTTCAGAAGACATTGAGGAGAAGCTGGCCCTCTCAGAATGAGGGCCCACAACATGGGAGCACTGTGTGGCGGCTGTGACTGGCCTAAGCTGCTTTTCACTCTACACAAAGCCTAAACCCAGAAAAATAAAAAATGAAGGACTGCAAATGGATCTTGTTCTTATAGAGGTGGGCAGGGCCACTGTTCAGAAGCAGGACACTTTCTACTGTCATGCTGGGCAGATGTTAAAAGAAACTGAGGAAGAGTATCCATCAGAATTATCTCTTTTAGTGCTGCCTCCACAATCGTGGAAAAAAAATCTCTTCTGTCTCTCTACATGTCCCACCATTGTCCCCAGAGTCCAAGGAAACAAATGTAAGCCTAAATATTCATTAAATTTTCATGGTTTCACACTACATATGTTTCTGCACAGAAATTCAATGTGATTTGCTGCTTTAAATCTCATGCTTGATCTCTTCAGATTTTAAGTCTGCTATGGAAAGATTGTCATGAATCGTGGAATATGATGAGTTGCAAGGGACACACAAGGATCATGGAGTCTAACTCCTGGCCTTGCACAGGATCCCAAAGAATCACACCATGTGCCTGAGAGCATTGTCCAAACACTTCTGGAACTTTGTCAGGCTTGGTGTTTGGAGTCTTCCCTGGGCAGCCTGAATTTATTGTGAAGAACAAAAAATAAAATTGTTAGCTCTCTTCTAGCATTCCTTATGTGACAAGGTCAATGCATAGTAAGGTTTGAGGACTGGATGTGAAGCTACAGGGCTGATCTCAGACTTCAAGCTGAGCTTTTTAAAGATTTGTCCATGCTAACACTGCTAGAATTTTCCAAGTCATTCCCATTTCTGATCTGTAAGGTCTGAATGCTAACAGTTCTCTGCGCATAAAAATACAATGAAGATAACACATTGCTGAAACAGAGGAGCATATCATATTTAAAGACACCTACAAAACATGTGTGAATATCGATCAAAAACCAACAAAAAATTCCCTTCATGTATGACATGAGAAGTACCAGCCTGTATTTTCTGTCTGCTTTTATAAGGTGCTTATAGAATGTTTTAAAGTTAGGGGTTAAACATTCAACCTTTACTTTGAGCTTTCCTGCCCCTGAAGTGTTTCCATAGATACTTAAAATATAAGACAACCTGACCTTTGAAGGATGCTCTATTGAGTTTTCATATATTATCTTATTGTAACACTTTACCCTCAACCTATTCTTGGCTTTTGCTTTGTATTATCATGAATCTCTAGTTTGTATCTGTAGAGTCAAGGTCTTTGGGTTTTTTCTTCAAACTTTGGTAGCACAGCACTGGGACCAGCTTTTGCCTCACCAGTTCTTTGATCACAACAGAACTGCAGCAAAACCATAAAGACTAGAAAAGCTTTGTTAATTCACGTCCCTACTTCCCCCCCATCCTCCTCTCTATTTTTTTTCCAGAAAGTGTAGGGGTAATTAGCTGATATTTGCCACTTCAGCCATGACAGGTAGCAAGACAACCTGAAGATGTGGCACATCTTTGCTTGACTATTTTGCAACCTGCTAAGTGGGTAGCAAAGGATATGCCAAATTCCTGGGTTGTCCTAAGGGCATATCCCTGCAGGCAGCCTGGAATATCAGTTACTCATCTAATGCATCTGCCTTGTCATACTCATCTAAACTGACTGGATCATAGTTCCTGTTTAGGAAAATATTCCAAGTTGTGAGAGCTGGAGGAGCTGAGAAACTCACCTCAATGAAGACATGATAATTTACATCAGCCAGAGTAGCATCTTTGTGCAACTTTACATCAGTGGAGGATTTCCCCCATTGTCCCTGGAAATGTTCCACAAAAATGCAATGTTCCCTTTAGTCTCTGTTGTCATTGTCTTAAGCAATTACTGCTCTGTATTGCCAAGAGAAGTGTGTGGCAGTATACATTTTAATCTCTAGGTGACTTATTGCCTGTTTTTCTGTAATGAGAGAAGTGTGCTTTACTTCAATAGCTTTTATTAGTGGTGAAAAAAGAAAAGGTAGTGATCAGATTTTGTGATTGAATAGAGGAGGTAATTTGCACTCCAGTCTTCTTGGAAATGAGGCTTTTTATTAGAAAAATGAAAAGGTCTGAAGGAATAACTGTCTTTCTTGCATTGTGGCACATAAGAAAAAGGCTGGAGAATAGTGGGGGCTGTCCCCCTTGTCCAATACCTGGAGAGAAAACCAGAGCTAAATCTTAGCCAGATCTCTGGCACTGGCTAGTTAGTTGGCTCTCAGGGATCCTAAATGTGGGCGGCTCTTGTAAGTACAGGCTTTGTCTAGCACTGATGACACAAGACACAGCACAGAGAAAAAGAGGGATTGGGTTCTGGAGAGTGTGTGAAGACAATGTGGAAACCTGTATCATATTCCAGGCTGTACCTAAGGAGACTTTCTCTTCTGCCACCAGGCCACAGGAACCAGCACTGCAGAAGCTATAGAAATAGACAGTAAATAGATCCTTCATTGCTGACATATTTGAGGTAGGGGTACTGCTCCTGCAAAATCAGATGCTGTGAAAAATTAACATTGTATGCTTCGAAGAAGTAGAAAGCCTCAATTTTAAATAAAAAGGTCGTAACTAAAAATTGTGTCAATAATTTAATGAATCAGACTGAAACCAGTGGCTCAGAGAGTTATGATTCCACTTAAGTAGTCTGGAACACAGTTAAAAGCCCAAAGACTTTTGTTTTACATAATATGAAGCAACATTTTTGACAATCTTTGTTAAAGTTTTCAAGTAACACAAAAAAAGCCTGCTTAGAAGTTGAATTTACATTTCCATTTCATTATGAAATAGCATTGTCTTCTTTTGCTTATTAAAATCCAGCATGAAACACAAACAGAAGGTGAAAATGCCAGCTTTACTTTGAATTTCTTCAAGAAAAATAAATTAATAGCCAAACTGCAGAAGCAGTTGACAATAAAGACTCCACTGTCAGAAAAAAAAAACGCGCTCATTTCCTAACTAAGGAACAAAAGTAAGAACAGTGGTATTTTTCATAGACTTTAAAAAACCCTAAACCAATTGAAATACTGTTTCCTCATTTTATATGATGGAATGGATTTTCTCGCTGTTTTCATCTCAGACTTTGTCTGCAGGTTACTCCCCATGCCTGCAAACACCAGAAAATTATACTGATGCATAAGTAAAGAGGAACTCACTGGACCAGAGAGGTGAGAATGGTTGAGCCAGCCTTGACAGGAGCTCAAAAGAAGATTATTTTTTGCTCAGAGGGGCACTAGATAGCTGTGTAAGATGGAGATGGCATGATCAGCTGTGATTACAGAGACTGTCCTGAGACTGGAACTATCAACTGTATCACTGCAGCTGGAGAAAAGAAGCATAAACAAAACCTTCCCATTTAGAAATATTGAGTAACATCTTCTACCAAGACAATCAGCTTCTCAAGATAAACAGAGCCCAGGATCAGGCCATCTGAACATTTTGTTCATGTTTTCAGAGCATGGGAAATACAGCAATAACCACCATTATCATCAGGTGCAGCTGAAGAAGAACATTTTAAGCACCATATATGAAGTTTTACTGTTCAAAATTACTTGGGGGATCTTCCAGATGGGACACAAATATGAACTGTAGATTTTGATAAACTGGTGTGGTTTTGGTTGCTGCCTCAACTTTATTTGGTTGCTGAGTATACAGCATGAATAAATGAAGAGAGATAAGCAAGGGGGAAAAAAAACTACCTTGCAAATACAGTTCAGCCAAGCTTTATTTTTGAATTGGCTAAAGAAGGAAGCTTCTTACACTTAATATGACCTAGAAACTGCACATTCTCCAGCAGCCCTAATTAGTTGAAGAAACTAAGTGTTTTACCACAGAACTTTGAAATAGTCTCTTTGAATTCACTGGTTTCTCAAGTGTTTCTTCCTTGTCCCATTTCATACAGTTAATGCAACATCTCAATCAAGGAGCAGGTTTTTATTTGTGACCAGTTTCTGTCTGCATTCTAAAGGGCGGAGATTTGAAATAAATTACCACTCTTTGTTTTGTTCCTTAGGGTAAAATGAGTGTCAGCACCATATACTCTTTCTGACTCAGAAATTATTTCTCAGGTATTTCACCTCCCTTTTTACTCTCTGAAGAATACTTTCATATCTCGGGAGAAGAAGGATATGGGCATGGGAATCCAAAATGCTTTGTTTCTCATGTAGACCTGCTAATTGGAACATCCAGCCCCTCTCCAGCTTTACCTTTGAGGTGGGATATTTTGCTCTATGCCCTGAGAAAGTTCTTGTGAACAGAACACACTTCGTCCTTGTCAAGGCACTGATGTTGCCATGCCTGGCACATGTGTATGTAAATCAAATTTTATCCAGGGCACAGGGTGACAGGGGCATCCTGTTAATGGAAGGCCTGTTTTCCCTTTTTTTCCATCCAGAAGCTGTTCAGAAATTGTTTTTCAGTGACCTTTGGCTCAACCTTCCAGGAACAGATATCTGACCTAAGAGACCTAACCTAAGCTGACTGAAGTAGTGTCATCGCATTCCAAAGTCTGGGAAATTAACCCACACAGAGAAAGTCTGGTTGGTGTGCAGCATTTCTAGAGCTTCTCTGCCTTTCTCCTTGTTTTCCTCCACTCACTTATTTCCACTATGACTAAGCAGAACAAATTCAATTTAAATTCCTATTGGAATCATTGCTGTTAGTAAATCCTCTACTAAGGGGAAAATGTATTGGAATTTAATCTATATGAAATATCAAGCCACATAATTCAGATGGTCAAAGTGTTCATGTAATACAGGTATTTGATGACCTTCAAATTTTGGGGACTGGTTGGCTCAGTGAGCTACCCCAGAATCCTCAACATGGTCAATCCTGTTTGCCTCTCTCTCTCACTTTGAAGTGCACTTAGTTAAAAACTTAGTAAAGATATTCATAAGCTTATCAGTTTTGAGGACAGCTGGTAAGCAATTGAAGATTAAGCCAACTAATCTGTAAAATAATTGTTAAGACTGGGGTTTTTTTTCTAAAAATGCTCAACTAAAAAATCATTTAAAATTCAAAAAAAATATTACTGGATTTTCACTAGAAGTTCAAATTCTGCTTGTGCTAAAGTTGTGGGGGTTTAGAATAACTGAAGAACATTGTGTGTGTGAAAGTGTTCCAGTGAAAACATTTGGCCAGCCCCAACAGACTCCTAGAAAACTTCTTCCTTTGTCTTACTGTTACAAATGCGGTGGTAAGTACATAATGGAGTAAAGAAATTACCTATTGACTAAGGCTTTTATCTGTTCACTTTCTGAAATAAACACACACTGTGGTTTTGAAGGCTATAAAAACTACAATGCAAATGCAAGCCCACGATCTGCAGCATTATAACCCATTAGTGACTAGGCACAAGGAAGAGAGCAAAGGCCAAAATGGAAGAGAATAAAGAAAGCAGGGCATACAAATCTAACCTCAAGAACCAGCTGGAAATTATCCATCAGAGGGTTCCCTAATGGAAAACAACTTCAAGAAAAATGCAAATTGTATTTTTTACAGTAATTATTTCAAGTTCACAGTGGGAGAAATTGCAATGAAGTTATGTTATTTCAACAGTTTTCAACATTTTCAAATCTTACTTCAGGTCATAGACAAATGCTCAAAAGTTGAGAAATCCCTTAGGACGAGGGGAAAAAATAAATAAATAAATAAATAAATAAATAAATAAATGGGAAAAAAGTTGTTCAGACTTGCTTGCTTACTTGGATCTTCCTAAATAAGGTTTTCTTTTGACAACCAAATTCTCATCATCTGGAAGTAAACCCAATGGGTCAGAACCAACTGAGTTGTCATTTGGCTCACAGCTTTGACAGCCTCTGTTCTCCTGGATGTTCTTCGAAGAAGGCTGTTCAGGGAAAGTGTTTGCTTCTGGTTGCAGATACATTTCCCTTTCAGAGTATCTGGGGACACACAGAAACCCACACCACGAATGTTCTGCACCACATTCTGACTTCTCACAGCGGGGTAACAAAGTAGGTTAGTATCAGTTCAGTATCACATAAACATGTCATATATCTGTTCTGCTGCAACTATTATTCCCTCCCAAAGAACTGCTCGTTTTCTTCATGTGTAAAATTTTACAGCGGTTTGAAAACGTGATCATATTTCTGGCACTATTTTTGCCTAGAAGCGATTCACTAACTTGGAACGTTGTGGAAAATGCAATTGATTCTTGTTTTCAGCTTCGGAAAAATAAACCGGGCTTGTCGTCCTCAGCCGAGTAGTCCAGTACACAGCCCGGAGCTCAAACCTGGTGTTCCTCCAGGCTGGAAGAGCAGTGCTGGAGCTGGCGGACTGCTGGCACCATCTAGTGATGCCTGCGGGCTTGCACAGCTCCTGAAGCACGAGGGAATCCTGGCTCAGGATGCCAGAGATCTCTGGAAGGAAAAGGCGGGGGGAAACAACACTTAAACCACAACTACTGTTACAAGGACTAGAGTTCTATCCTCGGCATCACCATTTTAAAGTGACTTTTCCTCTGACACACCATGTAACACTGAGTAAAGAACATCTGCATCACATTTGTATGGATATCTAATGAACTGCAGAAGGTTTACAGGGCACAACAGAGTGGTACTTACTGGAGATAAGATGCAGTGGGAAGGGTCAACTACATTTCCACATGGATTTTTCTGTAAATCCAAAGTTTTCAGTTAAAAAAAAATCTAGACAAACCCTCAGGCTTTCTCTCCTCCCTGCTGAAGGTGTCAGCTCTCAGTCTCTGCTCATATGGCAACAAGGAGAATTTCCACTGGTCATCTTTTAGAACCTTTTGAAAGGCCTTCAGTAGGGACACTAGCTTTTCTTTCAGTCTTCTCATCAGCTGTGAGATTGGGCTTTGGTTCCATTGCAGAAACCGAGGTGGAAGGTGCTGCCACCTGTCACCTACCATGAAGGTGGGCTGCAGCAGAGAGGAGGCCTATGTTGATTTCCCACCTTAGTAAAACAAGTTACTCCATTGTGAATTTGATTGTGAGTTCCTCATCTCATCCCAGTCAGTTCCCTTAGTGGTCCCTTGCCTTTCCTGCCTGCTCTTTTGCTTCCAAACTGGCACAAACCAGAAGTGAAACAGTGCAGTGCTCAGCCCTCTGAGGACTGATATCACCTGTAAAACTGAACGCATCTTTCCTTTCTTGCTGTTCCATCTTCTGGAGAGGATGGTTTTGGTCAACCAAAGGCTTTTGTCACTCTGTCCCCTTTTTTTGGTCTGTTGTATTTTTTTCCTTTAGAGGAAAATTAATCAAGGTATCTGTCCTGGTTTAGGGCAAATTTGGGGGAAAACCTCCGGAAGGAGCCCCCAGACAGCAAACCCCCACGACTCCTCCCCCCACCACTGGGTTCGGGAAGAATTTTCTCAGAGAGAAGTGGAAAAAAAACTGTTTATTTAACAAGGAAAAAACTCCCCAGCACACACAAAAAAACCTGAATAACACCAGATGACAAAAACTCTTTCACCACTCTGAAAGGATGACAAACTCAGAAAGTCTCTCCTGCCAGTGGTCGCCCAGTTATCAGTCTCCAGCGCTGGGGATGGCTGCTGCAGATCACAAAATGCAGACTCCTGGTGTTTCTTGGTGTTTCCCAGGTCCCCGTCCGGAACAGGTTCAGAAGGTATTCAGGAAAGGGAAAAGAGGAAAAAAAAAACAGTCCAGGGAAAAAATTGGACTGCCTAGCTAAACTAACTAATAAGCGAAGGCAAAAGCAAGAGTAAAAGCAAAAAGTAGGAGCAAGCAAGCAAGCAAGCAAGCAAAGCCTAGCCTTTCCTAAACACAGACCATGGGGAAGGTGAGCCGGCTGATAACAAGACAAAACAAACCTTCACTTTCAGAGTCAATCCTGAAAGCACAGAACATAATACCAAGCATAAACAGAACACACGATTGGGGATACAAGCACCATAACATCACCCTAGGACAGTATCCAAGGCCATTGTAGGCTCTATAGTATCAAAATCAAGCAAAAAAAATTATAGGGGAGTTGGAAGCCAATTGTAGTTTTAAAATCTTCTTTCTTTAAAAGATATTTCAGAACTGCCACCAAATGACAGGCTCAGAGTTGAAACCAAGTGTTGAGGCTGACCAGAATTTTTTTCCCCATTGTTTTCATCCACTGGCAGATACAGGAGGTCAAAACCAGATTACTTTGGGAAGAAAACATTTCCTTTCCTCTATGCTCCTTCTTCTAAACCAGTGATCTGAGGTTGTGTGATCTCTTTAGTGCCACATCACTGTAATAATAACAGCAAGAGACACACTAAAGACTATAGAAAAGGTAGAAGATGACAGAGAAGATCATCAGGTTGGAGAGACCCAAGGACAAAGCAGGGGACTTTGGCTGAAGAGAGCGGGCTGGAGAGAGAGGCATCCATTTCCAAATGAGGTCAGCTCGTGCCCTCACCTCCCAGGCAGTTGAGACACACCCATGGAGTGCAGAGCAAGCCTAGAAAGAGGTTTGCTCAGCTCCAGCTGGCCCAGGAGTTCAGCCCTTGCCAGAGAAGGAAACACCCTGCAAATTCATGCTGAGGCAAGAGACATTGCTTGGGGCTAACGGTTATGTCAGGTAACCAACAGGAGACACCCAGCCCCTGAGATGGTGCTTGGAAGACTGGCCTAGGAATGCATACACTTTGTAGGGACCGGCACTGCTTAGAAAAGACAGGGTTTGATGATTGTTTTTTTAATTAGAAGTGGTAAATAGGAGTCACAAGTCTCAGGATCTGTGCTGTAAGTTACTAAGCTCTTAGTTTAACTTCAATTACATTGCCTGTCTCCATGGACCATTGTGTAAAATAGGGGCAACTCTTGCCTAAATTGTCAGAGCATTTCCAGGGTTTGCTGGCTTGAAAAAAGGCATAGAAGCCTTTGAATGAAAATTCTGTGACAAAGAATCCAGGAGACTACAATTAGAGCAAGAGAAAGAGCAGATTTGTGTAAAGAAAAACCACCACAAACATGTCTCTAGCTCTGCCATGGGGAGCAGGGAAGCTATTCACCTAAAAATGAACTTGAAGGCTATTGGTAACTTCATGGAGATGTTAATTTTTTTTTTAATTTGAGGGCAGAGAAGATGGGAAGGGATGAGAGCAGAACTGAGGTGCTCTCCATTTTTCCTGTTAGTATGCTAAAACTGAGGTTGACATTGTGTTCCCAGAGATTAAGCACCTACTCACACTCCAATCTTTTATTGAAATGATCCAAAGAGGTCTCACCAGAAGAGTTAAGTTGCTGAGTGACATCTATGTATGAGCTGATAGATGCAGTCTGCAATGACTCAGGGCACTGTCAACATCCCTGTCCCCGGCATCCCCACCAAGGGACCAGTCACTATCCTTCCACTCAACTTTTTGCCATTTGGCTCTTTTTGATGGAAACAAACCCAGCAATAAACCTCATCTGTCCTTCACCTGCAGCACAGCATCTGCTGCAGATGACAGCAGCTTGAGCACTCTGACCCATACAGGGTTAAAGGAGACCAAGAAGGCTCCTTGACCAGCCTATGGACAAGGGAAAGGTTCAGCTGCCTGGCTTGAGATAGGGTGCATTGCTGCAGGTCTGGTGCTTCCAGCCAAGGTGGAGATCCAGAAAGCTCGATTTACTAAGGTTAAAAATACAACCTGGGCAAGGGAAGGATCTATCCTTTTAGATCTACCTTTTCCTACATATAGCTTACATTATACATATATACACTTATATTATATACAAGAACAGCGTTAAAGCAATTTATGTCTGCTTGGCTAAGCTTTAAAAACAAACGAAAGACAACCATCAAACCAAAATCAGGAACCTAGCATTTCAGCTCCTTCAGAGGATTAGCAAAGCCTGAATAAGGAGGCTGAATTAAGACATGAGCTTGCTCTGTCCCCATTCAGGCCATCAGAAAGTTAAGCCATCTCTCACGCCAGCTAACTCACCTTTTGGGCAGTTCACTGTGCGGGCAAGATCTCCTGCTGGCCTGCAAGGTAGTGCAGAGCCATGCACCTGTGCTTGGCTACCTGGTTCTGTTAAAAAACAACTTAGCACAAAGCAGATTCTTAGCATGTTTTCAGCCTAGTGGGTTTTATCCTGGTTTTCTACTGGGAAAAAATAGGTTTTCTGACAGGGTGCAAGGAACTAGTCAAAGATAAGGATGACCTGACTGCAGGTTTAAGGGAAAATGACTTATTAGGTTGCCAACCCACTTCGGTTCTCTAGATAAGCCAGCTTGTCCTAGGAACACCCTCATGACGGTTGGGGGCAGCACTAGCTGGTGGTACAAAAGATCAGGGCCTCCTCTATTGCTCCAGTTTGAAATCATTAACTCATTAACTCAGCACAGGCAAACAGGCACACAGGTACCCAGTCCCTGCCATCTCTACGCCACACTCCTACAATTCCCTTGCAGTCTGTGGGCAGGCTCAGGCACCACTCCTGTTCCCTGTCCATACCACTAACTGCTCACATGCAAAACTCCAGGAGCAACCCAAGCCTGCCCCTTGTCCGGGCACTGACAGCCCCTGCCACACTGCAGCCCCCAAGGCTATGTCCTCTGGCAGCACTGAACCCTGCTCTTTGCTGCTTGAGTAACACATGCGCAACTCACAAACCTACATTTCCACTGTCACCTGCATTACCTCTGTAACTCAAATTTAAATTCCACAGTTTCAATCAAGCTGCACTTCTTGTCTGGTGGCAGAACATACCACCCTTCATGCCTATTGGGCCCATCCTTCCAAATCACAAATAGCTTCAGCATTGCATTTGAACCTTGTCTGTGTGCATGCGGCCCCCATCTTGCATCCTGTCCTTACTAAAGCAGGCAGGAAAATGAAAACAATACGTTGAAAAGGAAAAAGAACCTATTTCTGGAGCCACTGTCCCTGTCTGCAGTCAAGTCTGGCATCTCTGTATTGACTCCCTCAGGTCCACTTGCCCGGCTTAAGGTCTTCAGGAGCTCTGTCAGTAACACTGGCACTGCTCCTGCCTCTAATTACAAATGGCTTCCACAGCCATAATAAGTGGAAGTTAGAAGCTGCAGGTTCCTTAATAAAGTTTATTTAATCATAACTATGCTTAGGAAAATACACTTGTAAAGGTTAATATAATGCAATTTAGTTTAACTTTATACTACATTTTGAACAAAAGTCTTCTTATACATGATTCAGGAAAAAAACAGGAAGTATGATCTGGCTCGTTTTACATCTATTACAAATGCAGAAAAGACTGTCATGCACTACAGAAGAGAGCATGAAAAAAAAATTACCTTTGGTTTAATTCAGAGAATACAAGTATTGCACTGTAAAAGCATCAAACATGGTGCAACTAAACATCATAAACATGTTTCCATGCCAGCTTACAAAATTTTGTTAGTGTAATTTTAGAGGGGGGAAATATATGTACACATAAACCAATTTCTTTAGCTATTTGGATTGTGTTAATATCATATGCATGCCACATATCTACACAACTGACATTCAAGGAAACTCTTGAATTTTATTTAATACCTTTCAGCTACATTAAATGTGTTGAAATCAATGACATTTACTGTATCTTAACTGGCCTGTCAGCTGTTAAACATTCTTCTTTAAATGACTGCAGTTCCAGCCTAGATCATCAAAATCCAGAAACAACAATTGCAATACCATGGATTTTAAGTGCCTAGCTACCCATTTCTTGACCATTTTTTAGGGCAGTTAGTTTCAGTGTATAGATTCATACAGAAAAAGCCCAAAACATATGACTCAACCAAGGGCTGGCAGTGTAGGGGTATATCAGCATGCTAATCCTTCCAACCACATATTGGAGGTTGAACACAAATACAGGTATTATTGCCAAAAAACCACAAAGATGCTAGCATTGGCAGAAACAACACAAAATAATTTAACAAGATTGAAAAAGACAAAAAAAAAAAAAAGGGCATTGTTTAAAGGGAGACACAGCAATGTAAGACCACCATTTATGGTGGGCTATGTGACCTGCACTTCCCCTCAAATACTCATATTAACAGTGCCTAACATTTGAGATAAACATAATGTATGACCTTGTCTTTTTATTGTAACATAATCCCAAACCTTGCAGAGAACTCCAACACAGTTCTGCAACAAGATTAGCTAGTTCAGGACATTGTTGATGGGTCTGAGATAGAAAAAAATCAACTTTTCTTCTTCTTAATATGTTAATAATTTATTTTCAGTTTCTCATCTTGTAGTAGGAAACTCCGCCAAAGAGGAGCCAACTGTTGTCTTCGAAGAGTTCTTGTCAGACCAAGCATTGAAAACTTGACCACTTCACAGAAATGTGCAGCACAGTATTTCAGAGAACCATCTTTGCTTTTGTCTCACAGAAAGAACTTTAAAGTCAGTCAACAGCATCATTTTCATTTAAAAAATAACACGAAAAAATTATCAGGCCAGTCCATGAATTTACTTGAACATAGCTAAAGTCCTTGAAGTCTCTCGCAAAATGGCAAAGACTCTCCACAAGGATAGGAAGGCAGCTTTAAAACTCTCCACAGTACTGGAATTCCTGGCATCTGCTCACATCACTCACTAATGGTGGCAACATTTATATATAAAGAAATACTACTATGAAGAAAAAAAAATACATCTAAAACTATTACAACTGGTAGTTTAGGAAAACAATTCAACTAGGCTTCTTTTTTTAATGTTTAACATAAATATAGTTGCAACTTGACCTTGAGTTGACAATGATTGTCGCAGCCAAAGTAAGGATTGAACACTATCTATGCAAACAAAAACTCACTATACATTATACAACTTATTTCTGCCATGAGGGATGCCTTCCCTCTCAAATCTTTGGCCTCCTGTTACCAATCTCTCCCAAAGCAGAAGCAATGTAGCATTGCTGCTCTCAATTCATTCACAGCAGTGGGTTTGTTTGGAGGGGAAGATGCTGTGGGGACAACACAGTGAAGAATGGGTTTATTCCAGACCTTACACAGAGAGAGTTACTTGCAATAGAGTACTCTAACAAATGCTGTCTGAGCTCTTCAACTCCATTCCCCAAGTAACACCTGCCTCCAAATTTGCTTCTTTGGAGCTGTCCTTAACTGCTCCCACTGGAAAGGCGGCTAATGACAGTCAGAAGAGTGCAGAGATGGGACCTGGAGGGCTTTGCTTCTTCCCTGATAGTTTGAATTTTGTTTACATTTTGCCACTGGCTGGTTACAAGCAGCTAAGTATGCAATCTCTCTTGCATTTGTGTACTAGAAATTAAATCTGTTGAGAATTAAAAACTCCTGGTATGACATGTAGACCTGAGATGACAATCTGATAACTTACATGTTTCTCTCTGCATGAAAGCAGGATGGTTTTGAAATAATATGGAGCAGAAATTCTTACAGTTTTTAATGCCAGGTTTGTTGCTTACCAGTTGATTTATCTTTATTTGTTTGTTGGGGTTTTTTGTGTATGAGATGTTAGATTATATCACTGCTACTATTTTAATTTTTTAAAGCTCATGAAGTTTGACTGCTGTCCACCACAAAAATGAAAATGGAAGGAGAAAAAAAAATTTCCAGACTTGCAGAATCTGCAGACTGTTTCCACTGAGAGTGATTATTTTCCTGTCTGGTGATCCCAAATTACAAATCAGAATTTATTACTCTGAATGTGTATTCAAAGTATCAGAAGTCACACTTCCATGACAGAATAAATCCTGTAAAAGTGTTTTGGAACTGCGTTGGTATTGTTTTGCTCACGGACTGCACAATTCTAAACCAAATTAAAAATAGATATCCAAGAAGTTCATAATTTCAGCAACTTTATGCACAGTTAATCACACCCCAGGAAAACAAGAAAAATCTGCAGTAAGGAGCATCACAGAAAACTGCCACAGAAAACCGTCCCATGGTAAGCAACAAGTCTGAACGTTTCCAAATAAAAAAACTTATCCATACAAAACCAAACATGCATATATAAAGTGTACACATACTGCACATGCGCTATTCCTAGAAGATTAAACTGCATAGGTAAAAATCAAAAACAAGTGCAACATTTTAAGCCCTTAATACACAATCAAAAAACAAAAAGCAGAAATTAAAAATAACAAACTTGCTCTCCCACAACAAAACCAATTACAGATCAGTGATTAAGATATTAATCAAGACAGAGGTTCTCCAATCAAAAGTTGGAAGGACTACTCTCAAAATTTGGTTCATCATTCATGCTTACGGGATCTGAAATGTAGGTTCATAATTGTAATGAGCTTTAAATAGTTATGTTCATCACTAGCCAACTTTGATTTCTTTTACAAAGTGCTCTTTATGTAATAGAATCTATCTTCCTGGTAGAAAAACCATCAAGTAGTTTAACACTTTGAACATCAAGATACATTGAAAAGAAGTAAAAAAAAAAATGGGAAAGGGGAAAAAGGGAGAGAAAGAGTTGGCTGCTAGAACAAAAAGCAACTTATGCCAGTGGCTCTACAAATATCCAACTTGTATATTGTTAGCTCCAGTCTTGTTCCTAAAACTCATTTTATAAAAGAGCTGCATAAGCTAATAAACTAGAAGCTTACAGTGATTTTATAGGACACAACCTCATACACCCTACCTGCTTTCTCTAATTGAGAGATCCAATAGTTAATGAGTTCACCATGACACATGAAGTTGTCAAAAATATTTTCAACTTTAAAAAAAAAAACTAAACCAAAAAAGAAACCAATGCAGACACTAAAGCAAACCGTGCCTAAAAAAAAAGTCTACAATATTTTTACATAAGCTGTGTAGGGTCTTACAAAACAAGATTCCCCAAACCACAGCGATTTCTACTCCTGCCCTTTTGCTGCCTTCTCAAGATAATACACATTAACTAAGTGCCTGTTCAGGTGCTTGCTGTATTCACTTTCCTTTTTAAATGAGCGGTCACAAAAAATGCACACATAGTTCCCCCTGGCCACTGTGGTGTCCGGAGCTTCTTGTGACATCTTTGGACTTGTTTCCTCTTGTACAGAGCGAGCACCATTTAACCCCGAGTCGTCGCTTCCTTCTGATATGTTGTCACTGATGTCACTGCCTTCATGGCTGTGGATGCCCTCATCCTCATCCATTTCCTGAGATTCATTCACAGCTGTGTTATTCCGAGCTAAGGACAGAGCCACTTTAGGGCTTTGTGTATACCCTTCTGCGGGCACAGGTGCTGGCACAGCATCTGCTGCTGACTCTGTTGCTGGCAGGCATGTCTTGGTCAGGTCCATCAGGTTTGAATTAGTCTCAGTTTCTGCCACAGTTTCATCTGGCTCATTCTCAGGTGCCAGATCTGGTACCACATCCATGAGTACATCCAAGCTTTTTTCAGAAGACGCTGCCTGGGAAGATTCCTGAGAGCAAGTGTCTTCCCTTTTGTCTGCCTGTCTCTTCTCTTTTGCACCACCAGTATCTTCACTCTCTCCTGCTCCTGCAGGCATTTCTTGGTCCTCTACCTCACCTTCTCTGTTTGCATCCTGAGCTGGCAGACAAAGCTGCCCTGGACCTTGGATGCAGTTTCCTTTGGGAGCAGTGCTCTCCCCGCTGAGAGCATGACCACCATTGTTGCTTAATGCCACAGTGTCAGTGGGATCTTGCTCCTTCTCATCACTGCCCTCGGTGTCCAGCTTCACACCTCCATCTTCTTCTGTAATAGGATACTCATCGAGCATCTCCTCTTCCTCAATCTTCTCCTGATCAAGTTTACTGCTCTTTTTAGTGTGCTTAATTTTCAGAGCTTTCTTTTTTCTGTTTTTCTTGAGGCAAAAATTTTGCTTTTTAGGCTCTTCCTCTATTGCAACATCACTTTTTTGCACTTCCTGGAAGTCTCTGGGTTTAGCTTCCACTTTCTTTTTCTTTTTTGTTACTACTGAGGTATCATTTGCAGGTTCTTGTTTTGAGGAAATTGCCTCAGTCTCTGCCTTCCTTTTGACCTTCTTTGTTTTACATGTTTTCTCAGTACTTTTCTCAGTTTTAATATCCACCTTCTTGTTTTCTGAAGCCAATTTCCGACTTCTGGTTGTCACCTGGCCTGCAGAAACATTGCTTGCTGACTTTTTTTCCTTTGCTGAATTATCTTTTTTCTCTACCTTCATAATTTTCTCCATTTTCTTTGCAGCTGAATCCCCTTTTGTTGGTTCCTTCCCCACTTTGTCATTACCGCTCTCAGAAAAGTCAGCTTCACTCTTTTTAGTCCGTAGCTTCACCTTTGAGACATCCATGGTGATGTCAGAACAATCAGGATGCCTGGACTTGATATGATACTGCAGGTTACATTTTTTAGATGCTGCATAATCACAAACAGGGCAGAGAAACTGGCGTGGGTTGATGTGGAGCTCAACGTGCTTTTTGAAATTGCTGCGGTCAGCAGTTTTGTAGTTACAGTGTGGGCAGATGAGAGGCTTTGGCCCGTTGTGCACTTGCCTCGCATGACGAGTCACTTCATGCTGGTTTGAGGCCACATAGCTGCACTGGTCACATTTGAATGGCTTCTCACCTAAGGAAGGAAGGACGGAAGGGAATGATGGTGATTATCAAGCATGGTTGCAGGGCAGTCACTTCCCACTAATACAGATACAGAAATATGAAACTTGAAAAGGATAAAAAAAAATTATCCATGCGCCTTTAAAATGAAGCGAAGTCAACATAAGAAATCCACAAATCACAAACACATTCACAAGACACTAAGAACAAAATACAAAAAAAAAAGAGAGAAGGGGTGAGGGCTGGGAGGAAGGGGATCCAAAACCAAACAAGCAGTAACAACATCACAGGTTCTGGCTAGGCATACATACCGGCAGAGATCTCTCTACAGAAATATTAGCAAATGGAATCCATACCCAACTGGTCCATTGAATGCATTGTAGAAAAATGGAAATGTAACATTTGATGAATAGCAGTTTCACACAAATGTTTCAAAAAAGTCCAACTTTACACAGATTTAGCATACTTCATGTTTGCATTGAAAAGGAAATGAGGAAAAAGAAGCCAGCAAAAACCTAAGAACATGAAAGGAGTGCCCAGATGACCTTTACCTCTGAAAAAACTCAGTTCACTGTTTTGGTGCCTCAAACACATAGTGCTCTGGCTGCAGGCTACTCTTGGCAAACCAACCAAGTGCAGTCCACAGCCATCACGTTACTATTAAAATCTGCATTTGTATTAGTGTAATGACTCCTGTAGAAGTGTTCCTGAAATGTTCTGCTTTGTGCATGCCACTGCAGCAGAAATAGTTTACCCCTTACACATCAAAGCAAATAGGAAAAACACTTCTACTGCAACAACTGAAGTCCAGAAATACTTTGCAAGCACCTGCCACTGGTTTGCCATTGGCAAACACGTGCCAATTTAGCTGAGGAATTTGGGATGTTTCTGAGCTCTGAACTAGCATCTCAAAACTGATCTGCAGAACTAGTGCATGCTACTTCTTCAGTACATTGAAAATCCACTCCAGTCCCTTCTGCTCATCATACAAGAGTGCTTCTCACACTCCTGCAAGCCACTGTCCATACTCAAGCATGCTCTGTAGTATGACTCAGGAGACCAGCCAGCCTGCACTGAAGATGTGGTGCCTGTTTGTGTGTTAACCACATGATCTGCAACACCCTCACAAACTCTAGAAAATGCTGTGCTGCCTCCTTGGCAGGAAGTAGGGGGACAACTGTTTAAGAGTCCAGATCATCTCATATCTGCCTGCAGCATCTATTTATTATTTAAAGAAGAGCTACATCGATTCCCTCCCTTTCCCCTTTACTTCCTTCTTTTTTCCTCCCACTTCCTGGTAACATTTTCTACAAATTTAAGATAGATCCTTCCTCCAAGTATAGAGCCTTTACCACCTACACTTTAAAGAACAGTTCTGTGTTGCACTGCTGAGGACAAGAACAGCCTCTCTTACACATACATGAACAAGCTATTCTAAGTGCTCAGAGTGCTCAGAGGCAGCTGCAACCAGGTAACTCAAAGATAGCATGTGAAGAGTTTGTGTCCATCACCTGCACTAAATCCTGGGGTTTTATTGCACAAGTGAAAATTATATGTACGGAGATGGCTAAAAAAACAGCTGTGAACTAGGCGCTAAACCACTGTCAGTTGCTGTCCAACATGGGAAGAAAGCTACAGCACCCATGGGCCTTAAACAGCCAGCCAGTCAATTGCAGGAGTCCAGAAATTGCCATAGGAAAAGTGCAGCTGCCTGGGCAATCCAACAAAACATACAATGGAATTAAGGAGAGCTATTAATACAAGACTCCTAATAGTGAAAGTCATGCCTTTCCTCAGAGACTTTGAGGCAGGAGCCATAGGCAGATCCCACTCCTTACGTCCTTCAGAGCTGAGACTTCCTTGCACAGAACAAGGGCAGAGCAATATGTTCGTGAAATGGTTTCCAGGTTCAGTATTGACCAAACCATTTGCAAATTTGGTGGTTCATTTGCATACCAGAGGTTCTACCAAATATTATTTTTGTTTCTGGAAGCAGAATACTACATTCACAAAATTCTCACACCAAAATACTAACATGCCGTTTTAAAGCTGACTATTTTTAATGGGCCCAAGCCCCTCTCTACTACAGCTGAAATCGCCTGTCTCCTGGTTTCAATTTAAAGCCTCATCAACTGAAATTGAGACAATCACTGTTCAGGAGACTTCAACTCCTGTTTGCCAGCATTAGGAATTCACCTAGGGCTGGTCAATTCAGATTTTCAAAAAAGACAAATCAAAAGTACAGCCTCTACCTAAACTCCCTTATGAGAGTCATAAAGGACAACTATGCCTGTGTCTACGGTGTTACAACTCCCAAAAATTGTGTTAATTCATTCAAAAAGAGATTCACAAAAGCACAAGAGCAAATGCTTGTAACACCACAGCTCATGACCAGTAATGGTAAATAAAGGCTAGTGAAAATTGCTAATTTGGCTTTTAGTGCCACAAGACTGAGTCACTTGTGAACATCCTCTCAGTTTGCTTTTTGTCCTGTGTCTCCCCGCCATAAGCAGACACTAATTTACATCACTGCGTCATACTAAACAAAACCTAAGAGTTCCCTCAGAACTCCTGAATGAGACTCAAACCCAAGCATCACAGAGGAGATTCTCAGCTACTCAGAATGTTCCCAGCTTCACTGATTTGAATTCAGATATGACAGCAGACAGTGTACAAGAATTTGCTCCTATATAGTCACAATGTTACGTTTATTACTAGATTACTAGGACTACTAGAGCAGCCGTATGAATATCAGAATAGATCAAGAAAAGTAAACAGAAAAAGAAATATTCCCATTATCAGTTTTATTCATGACACTTAGCATTCCTTAGCAAGACAACCTTCCCCATTAAAAAAGGAGCTAAAGCTCAGGCTGCACTGGCTAAGATGGCATCTCATACAGAACAGGGTAGACTGCTTTAGGTGGCCCTTCTGGAGCCAGGGTCTGGCCCAGATGACCTCCAGAGATCTCTTCCAACTGCAGCTATACTGTGATACTGTGACCCACCCCCTTTTCCTCAGTCACGCTGCTGCCACTCCATACCAACCTGAGTGGGTGCGCATGTGCCTGGTTAAATGGGTCTTCTGAGAGCTGGAATAAGGACACATGGTACATTGATAGGGCCGCTCCCCTGCAAAAACAAACAGCAAAGTAGTTACTGAAACACAGCAGATTCCCAAACTTGGTTACTAAGCCACACAGAGGAGGCTGTCACAGATCCTCACACTGTATTTGAGGGCATTTTATCTCTCAGCAAAGGGACTGTAGAAGCGTATGCCCAAGCTGGACCACTGCAACGTGTCATGCCTTATGAATGGGGGTAGTAAAAGGGCAGGATATGATAGAGGCACATCCTTATGTCCACCTGGGCTCAACAGTAACCTCAGCCAAAAGATGATGAGGACAGACAACTTTAGGAAGACTTAAGCCACCAGACCTGACTTCCCTACAACATTTTCTCCCAACACTCTGAAGATGCACAAAAGATCCTGTAAAAAACTAGGTATGTCCTTGCTTTGCTTAACACCCTACCTGAAACCTCCGTATTTAATTTGGATATGACCATCCATTCCACATGGACTTGCATTTACCAGAACTCAGGTGCAGATAGAGCAGGTCTTTGCTTCCAAAGTTTTACTGGCAGAATGAAAACAGCTTGCAGCATGGAAAAGCATGATAAATGAATGCTGCTAGCAAAAGCTTAAGTGTAGCATTAACATTTATTTTGAAGACTCAAAACCCCATGCCAGAAGAGTTATTGGTTCTGGAAAACTAATGGAAATTAACCTGTCATAAATTATATCTCCACTGGGGACAGCCAGCTTGTAATTGTAGCTAAAAATTGTATCAGTACAATGGTACTTGAAAATCTCTTTCAAGTGAAGACAAGCTCCTAACAAAGGCAGACAGTTTTACAATTAACATGTTAGGCAGGTCCAGATAAGCATCAGGGGTGTTTGTCCCAAACTGCTAGCACACTGTCTTCACTACAAACACTTACTAGTCTTTGGTAGACACCCACAACAGAAGAGAGGAGTGAAGCTGAAAAGGGAAAAAGAAGTTACTCAGTCCTAGCATTTATTCAAATCATAGCCAGAATTACACTACAGCATTTTGATAAATTTGCTATATATGAGGGATACAACTAAGGTGCTCTCCAAATCACGGAGACCTGGACATCAGCAAAAGCCCTGCACGTAGGGTATGTGTTCACTTTCAGAGGCACAGCTCTATCTACAGCAGCAAAGATCTGCATCTGCCAGTGTGTGATGTGACATTCCACTGCTGGCCTGTGCCAAAACTGCAGTAGAAGCGGCCTTTGTAATGCAGATTAATTCCACATTTCTTCCTTCCATCAAACATTTAGACTATCGTTCTTGATTAGATCAGCAGTTTAAAGGTAAATTCACCCTAACAACCACAACTCCCCTCCCTTTCCAATTAAAACAACGTAGGAGATTGGAGAAATACACACAGTAAGATTAAGTCATGTACAGGGGAGGGGTAATCCTTTTGCTACAAAGAAATGGTTTTGGTTTTAAATGACTCCTTACAATTAAAAAATATGTGGCCAAAGGTCCTGGAATATTCAGTCATATCTTCTTCCCATTACCTGAAATTTCATATCTGTAAAGTTACCTACAACATTAGGAGTGTGAAACAGGCTTTTTTCATGGCCTTTTTTACTAGGGCATGGCCACAAAACATACTAGATTTAAGTACAATGAACACAACTAATTTAAAATGTGTTATTTCCACTTGAGAATTAAATGCATTGTACAGGCTGTTCTGTAAAATACTATTCCCAAAAGGATTTGTATTGTAATTTTACAAGCTGGTTCATTATCTGCAAACAAGCCATCAAAAAAACCTCTCCAGAAGACACTTACAGAATAAGCCCCAATCTAGCAAAAGCTCAAGCAGGCACTTCAATCTATGCAAATGAACAGGCAGACTGACATGGGCATACAAGTTTAAGACCGTCTTGCTAAGGAAAGTTCCCAGTCTGACAATTCAGGAGACTCTCTGGCAGCCACACTCCCAAGGCCAGACTGCTGGGACCGAAGTCCTTTCACAGCAGATGGCTCCAGTGATGCAACAGGTGCCCCACTTGACTGCCTGCACACCCCACTCATACAGTCAGACCAGGTTTCCTTACTGGCTTGATCCCAGGTTTCCCGTAGCAGTCTCAGATGTCTCGTTCCATAAAGCCATTTACTCATGGCACAGTAACACAGAAACACTTGGAGCTGGTGCCTCCAAAGAGGACCCAAGAGTGGAATCCCTGCACTTTTATACCCTCACAACCTACCTGCACATAAGTCTCGTTCTTCCCCCCCAGTCTTCTGCTCCTGCTGCTGAGCCTCTCCATGTCCATCTACCTTGCTGGCCTCCCCAGTCTTCATCTGCTTTGTTATTCAACAGGTTGGCAGTTTATGGCTCCTGCTGTGTCTCTCAGTGTCCACTCACTTGGCTGGCACCACTGGCACAGGGTTGGAATTCATGGCCTCTCTGCGCTCTCACCCTGAGCAAAACTTGATCTTGAACTGCAGCTTGCACACTGAGCTACCTGCACCAAAGGTATTCCTCAACAATTTCTTGATAAAGCCTTTTTCTATAATGCCATTAGAAGTCCCATCTGCTTGAAACCAATCTGCTTCCATCAAACTTCCAACACAGTGGCAAGCAAGAAAGATCCCCTCTCACAACCAAAATTTAAAAAAAAAAATTAAAAAAATAAAAAATATAAAAGGAAACAACCTCAAACCAAACCAAAACCAGTCCAAAAGTAGACACAGAACACTGTGACTGACTGAAGCGGATGTCTTAGCCATATAGCCCTTCAGATTATTTTCAAGGAAGTTTTCTAGAAATTTCTTCTAACAAGCAAAACAGAGAAAAAAGAAAGACAACAATGCCGCAGTGTCTTGCATGTAGTACAGCTCCAGAATCAGCAGGTAAATCAAGTCAAAAGTTAGCTTGAAATGTCTAACGAGCAGAAACGAGCCCAGGTAGATCTGTCACTGACACAAAGAGTCCTTTCTGCCCAAGCAGCAGAGGAATGGATTGTCCCGAATACCTCCAGCAAGCCACTCCTGGGCAGCAGACAGGCTCTTCCAGATGTAGCTTTCCCAGGCGACAAGCCTATGACCATCTGTAGGGTCCCCAAAAAACCCCTCTGCCCAAGGTTCCCCACATTTGTCAGCAGCCTGTCCCACAAGCACTGTCACAAGTTGCAAGGTATGTTCAGTACAGGGCGGGGTCTCAGACATCTGCTTTTCAACAGAAATGCAAGCAACAATAGACAGGCAGTAACCTCTGCCTGCCTTCCTATGGTCCCCAAACATGCAGAGGATAGGTATTTTTTCCAGTCATGCGAGGTACTACCATGCAGCCCCCTTCCCTGCTCCTGGCCATGTGCTCTGGTATTTGCATGTGTCATTAGTAAGGCAGCTAAGTTCACTAACCAGCAGAAAACCAACCTGAGGAAGAGGAAAGGAATAAAACTCCTTTACTCCATTTTAGTGAGCTGAATCAATTAGTTCCAGGATACATGTAGAAAACTGAGACTGCCTTTCTCCAGCAGTAGCAGCAGCACATTTATCCTGTGAAACTCCACTGTACAGTCAGTGTTTCAGAAAATTGTATGGCTCTAACACAACAGAATAAAAAAAAAATAACTGCAAAGAGGCATTTTCCCCCACAAAAAAATCTGATAAAGAACAAAAAAACAGGAGAGAAGGAAAAATATCTACCCAAAATTATTTAACCTATATCAGGAAACCAAAGAAATAAAGAATTCCAACTTCCTTCTTCAAATAGGAAGAAAATGATGGATGGATGCAACCCATTCCTTTTTCCCAACAAATATGTTTCTTTAGTTTTAAATGAAAACTACAATCCAAAGCTATTTTAATATAATTCAGACAGTTTTTACTAAATTCAATACTGTTATGCAAACAGTCTGCAAATACTTTCGACTCTAAAATAGCTGTGGGTGTTTTTTCAGTTTTTTTTGGCTGAGGGTTGTTTGGGGGGATTTTTCGTGCATTCTGGTTTTGTCTGTGTTCTTTAAGGTAATTTATTACACCTTAATATTGGCAGAGACTTAGCCTGATATAAAATATACCTGCCAGCAGCTCATTCATTCTTCTAATACTCTACCTTTAACACTCTCCTCCACAAAATCAATGTTACTGGAAACAAGGCACATTCCTAAATCATTCTACTAACATATTTGGAAGTTTTTTATCAAGCAAGAACTGCCTGAAAGAACTTAACTATGTCGTTATGAAGCAGCAAAGAAACATCTACAAGGGCAGACTAGAACATGCTGAAATCATAATCACTCATTCCAGCTTAATTACAGTAATGAAAAGAACCAGAAACCCTGACAGCACCATTGTCATCAAAGAGGAAAAGGGGGATCTGGATATACTTTATTTTTCTTAAAGTTCAATACAGTTAATCGGTAAATTGGTCAAATACAGTGATAACAGCACTTTCTCAGCAAACATGCTTTCATGGTTAGGTCTTGTAAAACTCAATAAGCGCTTTCAGAAATCAGAAAAGGGGACCTAATGTCATCCACAAACACAACCAGAGATGAATTTAAAGTTGAGACAAATGTAAACCAGACAGGAATCAAAGCACTGGCTAACATTTGGCCATGAGTTCCCCACGATTAATTTAGGTTTTTTCCTACTATTTTGCCATTTTTACCTGGTCTCTTTCCTCTTATCTCCTACAAAACACACGAAGAAAATTAACTGGAGGATAAAACGACACCATTTTCCTTACACCTACCACAATAAACTTTGTTTACTTGTTTAGAAAAAAATATTTAGACAGGACTGGGTTTGAAACTGATGGTATCCCCTGAACAACAGCACACAGCTGTTCTTAGGAGAATAGCATGTCCTGAAGTACTAAAATTCCCAGCAGACCCTCCCAGCCCCAACAAAGCAGACACTAAAGCAAGCTGACAAACACAAACTCCTGCACACTTAAGCTCAAGCCCAGCCCCGAGGCCTCTGGAGTGTCCAACAGACAGCTGCAAACTGAACTGAAACCTCCAATCCATTCATGCCACTGCTGTGACAAAACATGACCTTAAAGGAGAAATTCCCCAGTGTTTCGCTCAGCCAACAAAGTCTACAATAAAGGGGAACCAAGTCAGGTGAGCACCCTAGGAGATGGTTAGCAAGTGAGCCCCCTCCACACAAAAGCCCTGACACGGTGGAAATAAAAGCTTCTAAGAAGCAGTAAGGAAGTTCTGAATAGCCCTCTCACCTCCACAAAAGAGATCAGAAGGCAAAGTAACTGTATCCCATGGCCCAGAGAGGTGAGATGGCTACGATAACCTTTTGTCAAAAGGAGTTTTGGTTCATCAGAACTCCCCATGTGAGAGGGTGATGAGGCTCTCTGAAAAAAAGCAAGGTATTTCCTAAGTCACCTGTAGTTCCAGCTCACAGGACAGCAGCAACACTGCAGTCCTCTGATTCCACCAGGGAAAAAAGGGGAGTCACACCGTCCCTTCCAATTATAAACCAAGCTTAGGAGAAGTCAGGAAATCAGGCCAGACTCCCTCGAAGGTTTCAGAAATATGTGTCTACTTCTGAATTAGGGCAACAGAACTATGTGTCTACTTCTGGCTCCTGCAGTGATGCAGGCCCTAGAAAAAACGAAGCCTCTGAGCATTAAAAGGAATTAATTCACTGTTCAACTCTTATTCTTACTGTGTGGATGCTGGGGGACTCCTCTGCATGTATATATCAGCTCTTTCTTCTCTGTAATTACATTGCATTCAGGTTTCAGCTCAATCTAAAGGTACCATTTTCAAGACTACCTATGGGATTCAGGCACCTTTTGCTAACCTGCTTGTTTTGCTTTTAGACTACATCAGGTTTTGGTGTTGTGGACTCTGACAATTATCACAGGCACACTCTGTCATGCCATTTTCAAAAAAATGGCTTAAAATTACTAAATAGGATGCCCTTCATCTCCTCTTGGGCACCTGACATTTCCTCAGTCCTCTAGGACTGTAGACTGGAGCTCAAACCGAATTCCACTAGGCTATAACCTGGTAGCACCAAGAGAAGAGTGCACAAAGCTCTCTCAGAATAGAACAAACTTTGCAGAAAGACTCTGCTTGCTTCATTCATCACAATTTCTCAGTAGTCTTACTGCACTTCAGTCAAAAAAAGATTAAAAACTTACCTGTGTGAGTTCGAATATGTTGAATATAATTGTTTTTTCTGTCTGAAAAATAGGAGCACTCTGAGCACGTATACACTTTCCTGGGAAAATGATTTCTTAGGTGTTTTTTCCAGTGATATTCACTGACAGTAGTGTAAGTGCATATAGTACACTTGTAGACTCTCTCATTTTCCCCTGCTTTGTTGTGGTGCTTCAAGTGAGCCAGATAGTGATCATATCTGTTAGTGTTATAGCCACAGCGATCACAACGGATTGGGCCCTTAGAGAAATCCACCTCTTCTGCTGTGCAGGAATCAGACTCCTTCATCTGTGCTTGCTTTTCTGCATTTTCTTCCACAAAGAATTTCTTAGCACTGTGAACCCTGATATGATGCACAAACTCCTCTTCAGACTCTGCCTCATACTGGCAAGGCTTACAACGAAATGGTTTGCTCTTCAAACTCTTACACTTGTCCTCTGTGCTTTCTGGAGTACTCGGTGCTTCCAGTGAGCCATCTTTGTCCACACTGGGAGTCTTAGGAGGGGAACAAGCAGCTGGACCTTGAGTTTCCACACTAGGAACCTCAAGGGAGCTTAATTCTACATTTTCAGGTGCCTCACGGTCACTCTCTGCAGCCTGGGTATCTTCCATACCCTCTCCATCACTATCTGAGAAGTTGCTGTCCCCCACCGTTGTCAATTCTGCCATTTGTCTCTCTTCTCCAACCAGGTAATCACAGCAGTTGCCACTAACTTCTCCTGTCAAGGCCACATTTGCCAACATAATAAGCTGAGGAGCTGCCAGCTCAGCTTTAGAAAGGTCCTGTAAGTCATACATGTCATTAGACAATGCCATGCCAATATTAGAACTTCCGGGAAAGAGGCTGTTCCCACCAGACTGTCCCAGCACTTGAGTTGCCATGGCAGTAATTCTGTTGGAAGAGAAAAGGAACACCTGTAAGCACCCGAGTGTGGAAAAGTCTCCTCTGCTGTGTACTGTCGAAGCAGCCGTCCAGGGAACATCAATAAACTAAAGCTCTTTGCTGAGGTGATGGGACAGCGGGAAGCAGAACCCGGAGCTGGGGGGTCTCTTCCCTACGTGTGGTGCAGGATCCCACCGCGTGGAGGGCGGGTGGGACCCAGGGCCAAGGCGGGGCTAAGCACAGGAGAGTGATCCCGGGCCGGGCCCCGCGGCTCCCGCCACGCCAGACAGCGGGGGAGGCGCAGGGCCCGCCGGTGGGTGCTGCGGCCAGGCTCCGCCGAGTGCCCCTGTCCGGCCGCCGCCCGCCCCAAGGGCCCCGCCGGCCCCAAGGCCACCAACAAAGGGGGACGGCCCGGTCCTGCGGCGACCTCCCCGCGGCCCGGCGCACATCCGCCGGGTGAGCCGGACCGGGCCGTGCCCCCGTCACCCTCCCTCCTTCCCTCCCTCCCTGCCTGACAGGCATGCGGCCATTTTCTGCCTGCCCACACAAAGCGCCC
>VWZS01006630.1:146893-264604 GCA_013397075.1 Rhabdornis inornatus
GCCCCGCCCGCCCCCGGGCAGGAGGGGCCGGGACCAGGGGGGGTCACCCGGCAGTGGCGGGGGCACCCGGCGGGAAGCGTGCGAGAGGGAAGAGGCACCCGCCCGAGGAGAAGGTTCGTGCCTAGGAGTAGAGCTGGCGGCCGCGGGGTTTGTACGTGCCTGGCCGCGCTACCGTGAGATCCTTTGTCCCGTTGGGGGATGATAACGCTAATCTGACCAGCTTCGAGGCAGTGCCCACGGCATCGCCTTCTCGAGGCGAGTCCAGAGAAGGGAAGCAAAGATGGTGAAGGGTTTGGAGCCCAAATCTGATGAGGAGGAGCTGAGAGAACTGGGTGTTTAGCCTGGTGAAAAGAAGGCTCGGGGTGACCTTATCACTCTGCAAGAACCTGAAAGGAGGTTGTGCCAGATGGGAGTCGGCCTCTTCCTCCAGGCAACTAGTGAGGAGAGGAGAGTCTTAAGCTGCACCACGGGAAGTTTAGGTTAGATATTAGTCACGGAAAGCATGCCTAGACGTTGGAACGGGCTGCCCCGGGAGGTGGTCATCGTCTCTGAAGGTGTTTTAAGGAAATACTGGATGTGGCACTTCTTGCCATGGTCTAGCTGACATGGTGGTGTTCAGTCAAAGGTTAGATTCAATGGCCCCAGAGATCTTTCCCAACCTAAGTGATTCTGTTATTCACCCTGCTTCATCATGGCATGGTCTAGGCCACTAAACTACTAAAATTGCTCTTGAAACATAAAATGCCTTATGCAATTATAGGACCCAAAACCTCCATAGTTTGCCCTCATTGTTCTAAAACCAGGGGAAAAACCCCAAAAGTTGCTTTTGCAGAGCCATGCACTCACTGGCTGAAATGGAGAGCTCAATAACAGCAGTCCTGCTTAAGTGACAATCCCAGTCCCAAATGAAAAACTCAAATTTCTTAGTGCTTCTTTCTTCTCTTGGGCACTCGTGTGGCTCTTCACCATGAATAGCTGAAAAATTTCCTTGGCCCTGAAATTCCTCAGGTTGAGCTGATTTATAAATTTCAAAACTTTCAGCAGGAGCCAAGTACCTGTTGAGCTGATATCACTGGCAGGCTGCATAAACCCCTCGCTCTGTGTCATCTGGCCAACCTCAAAGTGAGCTGTGCTGCACCACCTGGCAGTGGGTGCAGAGACAGGGCTAGCCACCCCGGGGCTGGCAAAGCAGAAACGTTTCTGAAACTGGGGAAAACAGATGGGTTTTTTCCTAGGTACAAAAGCAACTGGAGAATGCACACTGCATCAGAAATTGTTGAAGGACCATAAAGATACTTTGTTAGATATTTAAACTGGGAATCTAAAAAGTATCCCTAATCTGTTCCTTTGAGTAACAGCCTTCCTGGTCTGGACAGCAGAGATATGGTCTGTGTGCTGGCCAATCTTGCTGCCTAGCCCCTACCTTAGCTATTTCTGTTTCCCAAGGGCAAACGCCTTTCTCCAGCCTCCATATCTGCCTGCCTATCATTTTCATCATCCAGAAGAGAAACTCTGTAATGCACATATGTTGTATTATGAATTTGTATATATTTTTATATATTATGTTATAGGTTTGAGAGAGGTTGCCCTAAAACCTTAACCCGAGGTCCCTTGTGGTGCCTAAGCACCACATCCTTGCAAATGCCATGTGTCTTTCCTCCCTCTTCACTGCTCTCAAGTACACATAGTTTGGAGCACGGTGCTTGGACCACAGCCATGCTCTGGTATTAATGCAAGCTACAGCTCTGAGCAGCTATCCTGGCAGACGAACTTGAGCACACGGGAGGACAGACTCACACCAAAGCTTTGCCTTTACAAAATACATGGATGCTACTTGCTCAGACTACTTGGCTCCAAAAAATCTAACCCAACTTCAGTCCAATTTCTGTAAGTAGTTTTGACATTGCCATTGCCTACACCTCTTCCTGCAGAACTTGCCTTATTTGCAGACAGCTCTTTCTTTGCTCAACACCCTGCTTATGCCAGGCAAACACAGAAGATGCATTCCCCAGTGAAAAGCTCCTTTGAGCTCTATGTCAAGTCTGAGCCATTCCCAAACCCCCTTAATTCTAGGGCTGACCTATCAGATTTATAGGTTAAAACCCAAGTTACACCACTCCTAAGCCATGCCAGCAGTCAAGTGCGGTTAGTTCTCCAGTGCTTTTCAGAAAAATCTCACATGTGCACCCCAAGAAATCTTAGCAGCACATGGAAGTGGATACACCAATTATTTCGTGGTCAGAATGCTTTCGAGCAGCTTGAATGTAGATAGTCCTGCAGTGAATATGTATCATGAAAGAAATGTTCCACATCAAAGCCTGTAATGTCTGCAAAAAATGCAATTGTAAATAAAAACTTCTGCCAAAACAAGAAACTTGACATTAACAGTCAGATGGATTGTTTCCATCATACATCAGCTGGAGAGCAGGGAACTGAAACTGTTTCTAATAGAAAGCATACTTCAATATTAGCATCCATCTGTTATAAAAATAAAGGCACTGCATTTAGAATTGTTAAAGCATTTTAAATGACTTGAGGTTCCTATGGGAGCTTTGGTTCTTTCCTTTGTGTATAATTTTACAACTGGATTTGATATAAGCACCCTTTTAGGTTCTTTGCCTGGAAGCAGGTTTTTTGCACAGTCTGGTTTTCCTCATTTTTTTTCCTAGTGACCAGATTGCTTAGGCTTCTCTGAAAGCACCATTATTAATGTTATCTTAATAGTATTTTAATGTTTATCACTTCACCAGAGATCTCTTTCACCTTTCAAAAACCAGTCTGACCAGATTTCTCAACTTTTGTACTCTGCAAGTATGCCAATGTGCCGTAACTGTCTGTGTTAATGTTGTAATATGTGTTTACGGCTCCAGTGTTAAAAAAAAATTAAATATTAAATGCTTCACTGCCAAGAATAGATCCTACAAGCACTTGCTTAACAATACAAACACTATTCAGAGCCTCACATCACATATACACTTTGCAGTATTGTGCTGTAAGAGGAATCTCTTTTGGTGCTAAGGGAGAAAAAGCATTGCTGTCTGGGTTTAAAAAGGTCTCCAATTGGTTTGTTTTGCCTTGTTCACTATTTATGAGATATGTCATGTTTGAAGGTCAGAATGGGCCAAAATTTCATGTTCTATGCAGCATCACATACATCTCAGAAATTCTTGCCTTAATCCTTTTGAACAAGCTTGTTCTACAGCTGCCAGTAGACACAGCTCTCATGATGAGAGGAATCTAATTTTTTTTAAGAGTTGGTAAAATTCTCTGACTCCTATCCAGTGTGGCACCTCCTCCCTCCTTCCAGCATGAAGGTTTCCACATTTGTATGGTGAATAGGATCAGTAGAACAACACATATGAAAGCTACTTCTCCAAAAAACTCCTCATCAGTGACCGGCACTCATTTGTTCTGCCTTACAAGGCCAGTGGAAACATCATGTTTTCACTTCTGCCTAGAAGTAGGTGTAATAGGGGTCAGCTTGAGGGAGTACAAGTTTCCATATTATCCACACTTAGCTACTTTCTCTTTGCTCTTTCAGAAAAGCACACAGAATAGATTGCATTTGTTATGGTTTTGCTGCCTTCTTGGACAGCAGTTGATACTCTGAAGGGGCAAACTTCGGCAAAGCCGTCATTTCATACAGTACAAAATACTATGTGCAAAGAAGGCTAAGACTCTTCAAAAAGGTATTTACTGAAAGTTACCTTTTTTACTCACAGGGTATTTCTCTACCAGCAATCAGGCTTAATATTTTAACGTAGCATTTTCAAAACATCTTTAGGTTCTAGCATATGTTTCCAGCTGCTGTGGCTGGGATTTTACCAAGCAGTAAACCCAGCGTTCAGGCTGCCACTGCCAGACCTACTCCACCACAGTCATCTGACTCAAAATATGAACCTGGCACAAAACACATCCTGTCAAATCCTGTTTGTTTCAAGATGCTCTGAATGGTTAATTTTGTGCCATCAGACTTTACACAGTTCCCATTTATGTAGTTGGTACCACATGATTTCAGTCCATGGAAGGGAGAAGCAGTAGGTACCAAGTGCTGTGGAAAATGTTATCTCAAGTTTGCAGCTGAAACCTGTGCAGCTGGGTGTCAGGGCTAAGCACACAGCACCTAATCCTCTGCAGCAATTCCTGGCTTCTAAAACTAAAGTTGCCTGAGTAACTGTTTGGAAGGTGAGGGTAATGTTGTGCCTGGAATTACAGTGCAACAGCCTAAACAGACGTCCAGCTGCAACAACTCGTAAAACTGTTTTTAAAAGCCTTTCTCGTATGGGAGCACTGGTGTAACTGGATTTGGACACACACATTTTTTGTCTTGGGTGATGACAGGATAGGGAATGGTGTGCCTGGTGTTGGACAACAGTTCCCTTGATGAGCGAGTGTTTCTTAAGCAGCAGCCCTCTGAGCTTTGGCACTGGCTAATTCTCAGCAAAAGGGATTATGGGAGGAGGAGAGAAGATGTAATGTACAATTTCTGGGTGAGAGGAAGAGCAAGGGAGGAGGAAGGCCCCCCTTAGAAGGAACACATGGTTGTGTGGTGGAGCTCAGCTGACCACAGTCCTGTCCCTCAGTTTCCCCTTTCCTTGATTTCCCAGCAAGTCAAACTCCATGCTGCGTGTCCACTCTCAATAAGTCCTGCTGGGAAGAGTCTGTCTTATTCATCTCAGGTTCAGAAATTCCACCTAACTTTCATAAACAGCTCTGTGTTTAAGCCAAAGTGCTCTTGCTCCTCACCAGGCTTCCTATGCCCATTGACTTGGAAGTGTCACTCAGCCAAAACCATGTGGGATGTTCATCCCTTTTTTAATTGAGCCCTTTATTCTTCTGTTTCCTCCTTCATGGAGTCTTTGCCCATCCTTCCCAGAACAGCAGCCACTGCCTGTTCTCCTACCTGCTGTAAGCACCAGCTCACCCTCTGACAACCAGGCAATATTTAACTGACTTTGACTCTCTGGAAGAGCTGTACCTTTCCAGTACCAGGGACTGGAAAAGGGGTTCAGGACTGTACAGTAGCAAGGGGAGGGTACTTTAAATCATGCAATAAGGCTAAAAAAAGATGTAAAAAATTTCCATCATTCTCTCCAGTCCAGCTCTCCAACCTTTGCTGTTTGCACCAGTGTTCTGAGGGGAAAAGCTGAAAACGTTGCCTAAATAAGCATATAAACCTTTCCACTTCACTTCCAGTAAATTGTTCAGTCAACAGAAACATCATTTCACTAGCCTAAAACAATCCCTAAGAATCAGTGAAGTGTATGAGCATTTTCCCAAGCACACTCTCTGTGCACTCCCCTGCAATTGTATGGGCTTTTTCAAATTCTCAGCACTTGGCCATGCCATGGCTCTCCATGCTAGGAAAGCTGTACTGTGCAGGACACCCACTTATTATCTCAAAAAAGCACCGAAGGGTGTTTCATGCCTCTCTGTAAGTTATGGGGTTGCAGCACAGTTTCAAGAGAGGTTTCACTGGTGCAGTCACATCACTCAGTACAACACTGGCTAAAGCTCAGGTTTAAGCAAGGCCTAACTTTTCCTTTAAATATGGAAAATGCAGTGCTCTACACAAAGAAAATGACTTTTCTATTGTCCTCATTTTTTTCTCAATGGGAAGCTAGAAGAAAAACTGAACAAACAAAACAAGAGCTGTCATTAACTGCTGCCCTTCACCTTTGACATACAGGTCTCAAATCCCCATTATTAATGGCTCCCTTTTCACTCTTTTCCTTCAAGTATCTGCAGCTCATCTTAACCTAATAAACCTCTGCCCACGAGGTCAGAAAGGAACCAGAAAACCCACTTCCTATCCATCCTTACAGACTGATTCTTGCCCTCAGTCTTTCGTCTGGGGGACCTGCAGGAAGGGGATTGTGTCTTACTTGGGGTGAAACGCTGCCCAGTATGATCCATCCTTTTCTTCTTCCAGTCTTGGCAAAGCATTTTTCAGTTGGCATTACCTTTCTATCCTAGGAGGCTCTGCCTAGGATAAGTAGATGCTTTTCCTCACAGATAATAATGTAAGAGCTGTCATACTGCCTCGGAGGAAAGCTGTCTGTTCCAGTACTCCGAATCTGATGGAGGTGATTAACACCTTCTGCTTCTGGAATTCAAGTTCTAGGGATTTTTCAGCAAGAAGTCACGTAATGGCTCAGTAGCTGATGTCTTGTTTTGGCATAAAATCACCCAATCCTTTCCTTCAAAATCTTTAGTTTTGGCCTTTAGAATGTGCTGTGGTACAAAGTTTCATAAACCAGACTGCCTGTGTTTCAAGGTGCATGTGATCTTTGAGCTGGCAAGATTGTGAAAATGCATAGTTAGGCTGTGCATTTGGAGGGAGAGCAAGAGAATGGCCAGCACTGCTCTAGCAGCTGAACCAGTACAGTCTTCATAAGCCACATGCAGACCATGGGATGCAGCTGCTCCAGCCTGCTGCAGTCACCACGTACAAGAACCCCTCCAGTGTGCTGACTGGCTCCACCGGAGCATTCTACATCTCTTTTTAAAGATCTCTGCTGCTGACTGTTCCATACCCTTAATTTATTTGTCATTTCAGGGAATGGCACATTCCTGTAGCTCAGCTGTCTTCCTGTGCCTCTCCTGACATGCTGTCCAAAGGTCATCAAATACAATTCCCTCAGCCACAGCCTCTTGGCTTGGAAGTATGCCAAGCTGAGGCTAAGCAGTAGCACTTGTGGCTCCATGAGGCCTCTCAGGTGCTTAAGCAAACAAAGACTGGAGAGGAACAGATGCCTCGGTAGCAGGTTCAGGCTAGAAACACTCACTGGTTTCTGTGTGGGACTTCCTGTTCTCCCCTCCTCAGGCTGAATGCCCTTGGAGAATGGTTCACACAGTGTTTCTCTCTCAGCAGCTGCAGAAAGTTCTGTTTCTCAGTTATGTCCGAAGCAGCTTTGCAATTTAAAAGTCAGTATCTGCCAGTAGCTGCTAACTTCTCTTTAGCAGCTGCATCAGCTGGGCAAAAGGGAATGTATTAGTATCTTAGGTAAAACTGGATTACCCCAGTTAAGTATGGTCTTCCTCTCATCACTTACGTTTGCACTGTTTCGGCTCTATACACATTCACTTAGTTATAGCCTAATCCCCAGCTTCTTGTTAAAAAGGAAATAAATCCTTCCACCTGTTAATGCAGAATTAACCATCCAAGCCTGCCAATTCAGAATCATACTGCACTATGACCTAGGGAACCTGGCTGATTTTCTAATAGTCAGAATGAGAACAGAGGGTTTGCCTACCTAAAGGAAAGAGAACTTTAGTGTTGACAGTAGTTGTTGTAGTAGTAGTTGTAGTAGTCAGCAGCAGGTGACAATTTGTGCCAAACAGGATCTCAGCTCAAAGCAAAGATAGGAACAACCTTCTGAACTGCTTCAGACTGATTTGAGCTTGTTTTTACCTTGGTTTCAGAAACAGCACAGATCAGTTTGTTTCTGACTATGCTGAAGCCACATGAATTTCTATGCTGACCTCACTAATCTCACTTTTTACTGCTACCAGTTCTTTTCAAGCTATGCATCAAACTACAAAGAGCCCCAAACAGGTCTGACTTTGTTCAACACCAAACCTGTTACAATTCTAAGTCTTCCACTCTTACAGTGCAGAAGACACTGATGCCATTATTTAAATCCACATTAATAAAGTACTCATCCAAGTCTTGGAGAAGAATGTTGATAAAGTAACCCCACAATGAGGGTTAGCTCTGCAAAATTGTTCCAACTCAACATTTTATCTACATTCATTGCATTATTTCCCCCCCAACCGTAACTGTTGTCTGTCTCTTAAAGAAGATGTGGTATGTTTACAGCTGCCAAATGACATGAAAATGACCACAGGAGCTGACTGGGAGATTAATAACTCCCACTAGGCAGCAGCAGTAGCCAAAGGTATTCTGGATTGCTGGTAATTCCAGTGCTGTCTCAATAAAGAAATCCCCACATACTGATTACAAGGACACAGGAGGCATAGAGAAGAAGGCTTACAGGAACAATATATCTGGGCTGTGATCTCAAGGCCAAGTCTCAGAGGATCCTGCACAATGACATCTAAATAAAGTTGCACAGCAAAGACTGAATAAGTCTTGATGCCAGGGAAGTCAAGGCAAATGCAGGAAATGAGGAAAAGTTACCTATGCAATACTTCAGAGACTCTGGTCTCTAAGCAGGCAGTGATTTGTCTCCTCCAAATTTCACAGTGGGTACTTTGAAGTCTAAATTATGGAATGGTTCAGATGGCCCTCAAAGCAAAAGGTGTCAATCCATATTACTTGTCTGTAGGACTTTAGAGATGTAGGAAAACACAGTAAAATAATCCTGATGCAGCAGGTATTAGAACTGCCTACTATTTCCTGCTGTTGTGTGAGAAGAGTGAGCAGGCAGGACATACTAGGACACAGACTTCACCTGCAAGCTTCGCTTTGGCCTACTTGCTATCCTTTGTCATAGTTGCTTGCTGCTCTTTCCATGTTTGGCCTTCTCTGTTTATTCTAAAGTCACACTGCAGAAGGAAAGAAATATGGATGCAGGGTCAAGTCACCTTTCTTCTACTTGGCATTTTCAGAAGCACCTAGTATCTTTAAACATACATCTACCTACAGGATCTGCAATGACATGGCTGTGGACTGGCTGAGCTAGCACATCCTAGGCCAGCTTCCTGGTGCTAGAAGTCTTAGTCATTCCTAAGTTAGGATGGAGAGAATGTTTTCAGGTCTTCTCCTTGCTGTCAGTTCACCAACACTTAATCTGCTCCAACCCCCAGCTGCTGTACTGTACCTTTGACAAAAATGTTTCTCTGCCAGAAAGCTAAAAAAGTCTTTCCACATGCTGCCCACAAAGGTCAATTCACAGCCTGACAGTTGGTTCCCTTGACTTCATTGCTATGTACTCCATCCATTCCCAGCTCAATGCACTTTTTACAACTGCTTGTCCTTTTCTTGCTAAAGAAACATTGACCCCCAGCCTGAACAGAGGGAACAACAAGATGGAAGACAGCAGATGATATACAGGCCACATAAAGGGAGTCTGCTGATTATTTTCATTAGCAAATCACAGCTGCAACAGAAAAAGAGGTGTCAGAAAGTGAAGACTACTGCAGCTACACACAATATTAGGAAAGCCAAAGAACTGGCTGCAGAGGAAGGCTCTAGCAAAATATGCTAGATAAGGAGCCTCTCCCACACAGCACTCAACTCCAGTAAGTACAGAAGGAGAACGAGGGACCAGACATTATGTTTCAACAGACACAACAGCATTATCTGCTGTTGTACAGATTGCATTGCTGTGAGATTTTAATATTTTTGTGGGTTTGCTCATATACCTTAGTTCACAGGCAGTTGAGCTACTTCTGTACCACAATCACTGGTTGATAGGGATTCCGAAAATATTAAGAATACAAATTTGCTTTAGTAAGGAAGAAAAAATACAGCACTTTTTATTGATGCTAAGTCTATGTGCAAATGCTGTATTTTAAGCTTTTAGACAGCTGTGCAGGCAGGTATGTATTGCTTGCCACTATACTTCAGTAATTTCTCTGTGCTGGAAATTGTACCACCTGGCTTAATTCCCTTTTTGGAACTTAGTGATGTAAAGTGAGGATCATGGGAGAATTTTATTTTTAAAGCAAACTACCTATCGTCTTGCCTTCATGCTAAGTCAAACACACATACAGCACTCAGGAAAAAGAGCAAGGTGCACAGCATGAGGGTCTGCAGAAGTAGCCAAGATCTGACCTGGCAGCTGAGTCACAAGAGTAGAGCAGTACAGAGAAAGCTTATCTCTGTCCATCTATTTTTTTTTTTTTTTCCATTCATCCCATGCTTCATGGGAAGTCAGCTGTAAAACCAGGAGTTTCATTTCTTTGTGTGAGGATGTAAGCCTAGTCAAAGTACAAGCAGTTCTGGTCCCAGGTCAACTATCTACAACAGCATTTAACAGTCTAAAGATTTATGCCTTGTAACTATGCTGTGAAGATGCTGCCAAAACCAGGAGCAGAAGGAAGACTAGGATCTTCCAGATCTGATGTTCAGGAAGGAAGCTCAGGGTCTCTCACAAGTATGAGCACTAAACTGCCTTCCACAAGTTCTTTTCACTTGGGAGCATCAGCAACATTCGATGAAGGAAACACTGATAGCAAAATTTGCAGGCCTCCATTTAACCCCAGTTTACAACTGCCAAGACCTTGAACTCTCTGTGTAGACCATGTATCTGTTCAGCAGTGACACATCCTCCATGTAAAAAGCCAATACATCACCTTAGGCTATCCCTGTGTAGAATGCTGCTCTGTCCACAACCAGAAACAGCAGCAGTGATCAAAAATTCATCTGAAGGGTTCAGCTCACCACCTCGTAAAACCAGGAACTTGCTGACATAACAGAGCTTTTCTGCAGACTCAGATCCCTAACTTTGATTTACAAGAAAGCCTTCAATTCCTTATAGGATTCAGTATTTTGCTACTGAAAACTTGATCAATACTGTAACTCTATTCCCAGTGTTATTTTAATGAAACAACATACAGCTTACCCACTCTGCATATGGGTGTAAAGGATGGTATTTACCCTGAAAGTGGATGATGAGACAGAGAACTGAGAAAACAAACAATGCCATCCCTGTAGGTCTCAAGATAGTGATTTAAAGACAAAAATACTACTTATTCACTTCATTCCTTTATCAAAGGGAAGGGCAAGCATATCCAAACAGATTCAGGAACTACGGTAGATTTATGTATCATATTTATTTATCAAATCACATTTCATGCAGAAACTATAAATACATAAATACAAATGAAAACATTGTCTAAAACATTTAATAGGATACTGTAATTTAAGAGCAAACTTTGGCTTCAAGCTACCCACTTAGAAAAAATCCAGCTTCATTGTTATGCAATTAGTTGGCAAAGCAAATATTGACTGTGACAAGCTTAACCTGAATACACTTAGAAATATGTAAGAACTGCATATTTAAAATATATTATTTTGTTGCACTTTGTCATAAAGCTAAGAGATTTACCATGGACTTCTTCTCATAAAAGGTAGAGCTTTCTAGGAGGTCATCGGTAAAGTCTTTGTCATTTCCCTTTCTAGGTTCACAGTGCAGGCTATTAATGCAGTTATTTTCCCCCAACCCTCAGGCAGCTCTGAGAAGCAAACCACCATTTCACCCTCAAGTTATCAATTTCATTTGATACTTTCAAAATAACACTTTTAGCACAAGCACTTTTTCATGAAGCACTTTTTCTGGCTGTTGACTTCATAAAGACTTCTGAGATTGCTGGTTTGGTTTGCTTGCATATTTTCTTTTCTTTCCTTTTTGGTTTGCTCCCTTTTGGTTGCTTAAGCCATACACTGAACTTAGGTGTTACCATATAAGTTAATTCTTTCTGCATTCATGAATGGACATGGTTGCTTTTCCCTGAGTTATGCTGAAGTAACTTTCTTAGACTAACTAGACCAACTTAATCTTGTGGAGATGCAACCTGTATCAGCTGAATAATGCTTTGCTTTCGTTGTAATAGCTGATATCAATTCCCAGACCCAGTATTTTCACAAGGCTGAAAGACAACGCTTCTCTGCATGCTGCCAGCATACACAAGCTGTGCGCACACAAACACTTCTACACTCTGTTAGGATGGGCTCTTGAGAAGAGCTCGTGATCAAGCAGCCCATTTTTCACTCTTCCCCTCTCCTCACAATCCTGAGAAATTTCTCTGCAATTTTTATTCAGCAGTGCCTCTTCCAGGAGAGAATAAGTCACCCAAGAACTGGATGACACTTCAGAGAGGCCCCAAAATATCACCACGGAACAAAGCAAGGCCCCTCTGCTTCCCACTCTTCAACAACACTTTGTTTTTAAAAAGCACATCTGGGGAAGTTTACATCCCGTTAGATATTCAATTTCCTTTCTTTGCTTAGTATCAAGGCCTGCTGTGTCCCAGAGATTCTATCATCTCTGCATTAAGAACATTCCCTTCCCTTTTGCAATGAACACCTTTGGTTTACTGTGCTCTGGACAGGTGATCTAGCAGGACAGACCGCTCACATCACAAGTTTTCACAGCATTGCCAACCATTAAAATACACCATTAAAAGGAAAATCCGTGGTCTCAATGCAGGCAAAATGTCTGTAATCACCTGAATTTAATTACCTGAGCATTCTAGAAAAAGGTCCAAATTTCCAGGTTACTTATTTACCCCAAATAACTTATAGACAAAGTCCTCCAGGTTGTCACAGTCACCTTTGATAAACTCTGTAACTTGGAGAATCCATGAATCTGCACATTTTTGCTCCAACAGTCACATAGCACAGATACAAACATACTAATGTTAATCTCTTTATACACAGTTTTGCTCTTGTCCACTGAGGAAGAACTCCAATACTTATCTGAGTAGCTGACTGCACTTACAGTAAAGTTCACATGAATTCTGCAAAGGCCAACAAAAATAGCTTCAAAGAACAGCACTCCATATGTATCAGGTATATGCTGGACTACCAGGAAAGAGGAAAAATATTATCATAAATTCTGGATCAAATGAAATTAAGCCCAGAACATGAGTGGTAAGATACATGCTTTGAAAATCTGGTAAGGCTATCATTGCCATAATGCCTCAAGTACAGACACATGGTCACTGTAACATAATTCTTCTTAACTTGGATGAGCTTTTTCTGTAGGAGATGCTGCTGATTTGAAATAGTGGATGTTCCAGCACCTGTGATACCCTAAATAGCATTGAGAGTCCACAGAGCAAGTGAGGATATGAGGTATGAAGGACTTTGCCTAGTCCTTCATACCTCATATCCCCTTCTGAAGTATACTACTGCTAAAAGAAGTACAAGTACACAAGATTTAGTTCAGTAACTCTGATGTAATGTCAAGGATTTCATCTTCGCTTTGTGCCCCCAAAACCTGGAAAAAAAAAAAAAAAAAAAAAAAAAAAAAGTCAGCTCCACCATGACCTTTCCATTGAACTTTCTAGCTCTAAAAAGGCTGAAGGTGGCATGAGATAAACATAATCACACAAAGCAGAACAGCAAGCAACTGTGGGCTGACTGGCCTGGAAACTATTCTGTTCTTGCAGATTAGACAACCTGCATTCTACAGTGAATATGTCTGTGCATGTTTGCTAGAGAAGGATATGCATAGTGCATATCAGAAGGGAAAGCTTAAACTAATGCACCTTACCAGTGAAGACAAGCCCGATGCTGATGGTGCCATGCCCACCACAGGCCTGCAGGGAATTTCATGCCCCACAGTGCTACCCTACTTCCACAGGGAATGGAAGCAACAGACATCGTTACATGCCATCTACACCAACTAGTAAAATAAAACAAGGATGCTTGTTGAACCGCAACTAACATCTGCGTGTTTTTGATAGGTTAGAGTCTCTTGAGCTTCAGGAAATTAAAAGGTGTTTTGCCTTACCAGAGGCAGTTCTTGTTCCTAAACTGCTTCCTTCTGTGGAATTCCTTGAGTGCCCACGCACAGGAGGTACAGCTGTGGGATCTGTCCACATACTGTGATACAGGGAACTTGGCTGTGCTCTGGCATGAAACAGAGTAGAAGGAAGGCTTCATTAGTGGCCTTTGGAAAAATTAAGAAGACACCATTCCAAACAAGAGAACTGCACCTCCAAGGGAAAACTGTAAGCAGTTACTTCAAAGCTAGAAATATTCCTATTTAATGTATTTAACACATTATATATTGATTTAACACATTATATATTAGATATTGAGAGCAAGGACATCAGTGCTGTGATATCATCTGTAGACTTTGAAAAGGAAAAAATTAGGCTTTATTCTTCAGAATAAGGAATTCTAACAACTTCAAATGAGGAAATTTTTCTCTCTGAAATTTTGACCTTAGATTCTGTCAGACAAGAAAGAAGTTTGAAATCTGAAGTTTAAATGCATTCTGACATCACCTACATCCCAGTCATATTTGGAAAGAGGAAATATCCTTCTGTTAACTATTTTGAAAAGGTCATATCAGTAACACTAACATATCACGGTCTTTGACTCACTCACTTAAAATTACTTGCTTCCATGGATAGGGAATTTCCTGCTGCTGAAATTTACAAACAGCTCTCTCATACTTCCTGGCACCAGCATTTTGAAGCACATAATTTCAAACGCCTAAGAAACCAAATTAAATAATAGTGGACCAAAGACTGTTTTAAACAAGAAGAAGCCCAAGTTAGGAAGCTTGCCTATGTATTTGGACTTACTCAGATCTCTAATCTTGAACAATAATTTGTGGCTACTGAAATGGGGGTGTATATAGAAATCAGGAAACTAACCTGTATGTAGATACTACATAAATATGATGCCTCAACACAAGAGTCACGTATTTAAGCCTTAAGAAATACAAGGTCAATAAAAACTTTAACACATTATACCTCAGAAAAATTCTCAGCAGAATTAATGCAAGGCTTCTGTTATTAAAAATAACCCACAACTTTCCAATGCAGATGCTTAGCCCTCTCCTGTTCATATACCTTACTCTTAAATCTGTTACATTTCTACAGGAATAGACCTGATACACAGGCAAGTTACTTGATAAATAAACAAAACTGCTTAGGCTCTGAAGATTCCCTGCAGGAATCTCATCTTTTCTCCAGTGAAGTCTACAATGGCAGAAACTGATTTCTTTAAACTGTTAATCTAAATATGATGCATTCTAAATGTCTAAAAGTCTACCAAATATGGCATTCCAGACTTATTTTAGGAAAGATGATACTGATACAAGAAATCTGTATACAGATTATTATATTCTTGATATGACTATGTGTGTTTTGAAGGCATTCTGCAGATAAATTGTTTAAATGCTCAATTTAAATTTGCCGGTCATCATGCCAGGTCAGAGAAAGCAGAATGAAGTACCTCAGTCTTTCCAATTCTGCTTCAGAAACATGTTTGAAATGTCTCTGGTCATGGAGCTAAAAATAGCTGATCAAAATTCTTTCAGTGGTAGGATGTTATAACTTGAATGACACAGGCCTGAAATCTTAGAAACAATGTCAATATAGTATATGGCATACCCCCTGAAAGCTTAAATGCTTAAAATCTGATAGTATGCATATTTTACCTGTGACTGCCTGCCAAGTAGCCCAGCAAGCCTCCTGCTCCTAATCCAGTCCAAAATCCTGGTCCTGAACTGGTTCCACGATGGGAATGAGTTCCAAAGCTGTTGTCATCTTAAACAAAATGAAAATAAGAAGCATAAGTTAGTAACAGACTAATCCTCAGGCCAGCTGTTACAATAAAATTCTTTCCGGTTAAAGATAACGGAAAATTAGACAACAAACTAGTCCTGATTTCAGCAGATTTTTGATCAAGCTTAACTTGAAAGGCCTCACATTTCAGAAAGCAGGAAACCCCACGTAAACTAACACTACTATAAAGAGTTTTATGTTAAAAATCTGCATCCACTTCATCTCACAACCCTGATGTTTGCAAAATATGCAAAGAGTCCCTGCCTGCTGATCTATAAACAGACAATTTAGATTAAAAATAGAAAAGGAAATGAAGAAAGAATGATCTGCTGAAGGTCACTGAGCAGGCCAGAAGCAGATGCAGGAACACAAATCAAGTAGGTAACACTGCATAGGGATCAAACCACAAAGACACAGAGCTACTAATCTCATTGAGCACAGCTGTACAGTTTGAGTCACAGTGGCTCTGTGTAACACTAACATTACTGGTATTGTTCCTGGTAATCCCAGTCTGGCACTTGTTATCAAAAGCCATGCTAAATGCAATCACATTGCAAAGTTTCCATTATGCATGAGTCACCAAGCTTGACAAGTACCTTGATGAAACTGCAAGCATATCAAGTAGGTTGTGGGGGAAGGAGAGTCACAAATTTTTTTACATGTGACCTGCACATCATGAGGTTCTGAGTCAGAATGAATGTCTTCCATTTAGAAATAAAAAGAGAGAATACAAATCCAAAGTAGAATAGTTTTCTGGTCTAGCAAAAATCATGGATGCAAGAATAAGCTCAACCACAGTCTTAACACATAAGTATAAAAAGCACTGAAGATAACATTAGGGTCTCCCTGAAACATGCCCACCTTAACAAGTGGGCCAGAAATGACAAAGATAAAAATTAGAGGGCCTGGTTTGTCTTCAAACTGATATGGGTTGTTTGAAGTCACAGAAGATAAAACAAAAACAAGATAATCAGTCTAGACTGGTTTCAGTCTAGACTGGATTTGATGTTGAATTTCATTTTGAATGTGTGGGAAGAAATATAATGTCTCATTGGGATGATATACCATTAAATAATGCTGATTTGGAGGAACAACAAAAAAATTACTTAATTTGCTGCAAAAACAATGTTAATAAGAGATGAACCAACTCATTTGTTCAAAAGCACCATGACTGAACACTGACTCAGAAAACTGAGTAATTTTTGTTGAAATATCAGAGTAAACATTAAAAATCATGTCAAACAACTAAATGAGAGAATGCAGAATTTAATTAAGATAGTCTAGCTAAACAAGTTTCACAGGACACATTCTGCATGTTAAGGGATTTAAAATGAGGCAAATTAAATATTAACAGCAATATGTGAATAACATTGCTTTTCATTACTGTCCAGTTTCCAAAGACTAATACATTTCTGGAACACATGGACATACACATTCAGAATGTGCTCTTGTTCTGCTCCCACAATGTAAGGCAGATACCAAATGCATGAAGCAGCCGAACACTTAGTATTTTTAATCTGTCTCCACATTTCAGTCTTCCGCCTTACTTTGCCTGAAATCTACAGACAAATAAATCATTGACATGCCTTATTAAACACATCACAAGTTAAGCATGAGATGGCTCCCAATGTATATTTTAAGTGCCTCAGTTTTCAGCAATCCTCAGGAAAACATTCTTAAGGCCCTGCCCTTGCTAGATTTGAGACTCTTGCAAAGAAAATGCAGTGGGGCAATTAATTGACAAGAACTGAACAGAAAAAAAAATTAAAATAACCCTTCATTGTTTCACCTGTGCTCAATGTGACAGAGCTGTGTGTCATGGCCAGGGCTCTTGCTGACCACCACAGTACAGCCAGTGCCATGCCCACACACGGGCACTGATACCTACACAGCACAGACAGACAGTCTGACATAACTACATGCAAACCTATTTGCAAAGCCAACAAAAGTAGATTGTCTTAATTTTCTGCTGCAGGTAGAACTGAAAGTTTCTGCTGTGTATGCCCTGCATAAGGGTATCCAAAAGAATTACACTGCACCCTCTGCTGGCCAAGTTTTGAACAAAACTTGGAGAAAGCATTAATAAACATTATTAAAATAAAAACTTTCAACTAAGTAAACCTAATCCTTGCTATGTATTTTCTCGCCAAAACCCCTTCTCTATTAAAAAAAAAATATATGTAACTTGCGGGAATGTAATTTAAGTTCCAGTGCTGTGAGCAGCTTGCATGTTTACAGGGTTAAATGAGTAATGTTTATCTCCCTGAGACACTATGAGGCCTAAGGAAGACCATTTATTTATGTGACAGAAGTCACCAGTTTTCTGGGAAAAGAAAAACTGCCTCTTTTCCCAGCAGCAGCCTTGTCCCTGCTTGTGTAATTTTCAACTTCAGACGAAAGGCCCCACATGAGATTCACATGCTGTACCCTCTAATGACACTTCACAGACACTGTTCTCTGCTCTAGGAACTAAATCTTTCAGCTGCTGGGACTACACTGAAACCCTGTTAAACAGAGGATTGGTACATGATACTCAACTCCATCAACTGCTTTGTGAGTGAAATCAGGACTGAAAGGCTGTTCTGTAAAGTTTCAGACTGCTCCTTTGGCATGGGTTTGCTGTGTAAGAACATCTTATTTTCCAGATTACCTATGACAATTATTCTCCCCATCACAGGTTATGAAAAGAATGCTTGCAGAGCATGGGGAGGTGGCTTTTCAAAGGTTCAAAGGGCAGCCTGCCCTGAAAGCCTCTGGAAAACTAAGCCCTTATTTCCTCTTTTGAACAAAGAGCAGAATACAAGCTGGCTGTAGGCTCTGAGCCAATTTGGCAGTTGCATACAAATTCTGTGGTTTTAACTCTATCCCACCTTCCCTTACCACAGATGAAACAGGACAATCCTGCTTGCTCTTTTGAATACTGTTAAATGGCTGAGCCCTACCTGTGAAGGTGAACTTAAAACCAGGAGGAGGAGGTGCCTGCTGACTCTGCCAGAAGGGCTGAGAGAAGCCATCACTGTGCCCAGAACTCTGCTGAGACTGTTGGTTGCTGAGGAATAACTTGTATACTCCAAAAGCAAGAACAAGAAGAACAATTACGACAATTGCTCCAGAACTAGAATCAGAATAATCTTTCCTCGACTGGTAATAGCTAGAGCCAAAGCTTCCAGAGTTCTTCACTTTCCTTTCACCTTCTCCAGTCAGTTCTAGACTGAACAGCAAACTACAGGAGCCTCTTAGTATGTAAGGATCATCTGGGTAATCGTAACCTTCACAGCTCACTTCCATTTGTCCAAAACGGTAGGCATTTTCCAAGTCTGCTCTGCACTGCCACTGAAAAAATAACACAATACAAAGTAAAACATACTGCCCCAAAGATGAAAACACCCATCTGCTTCCCCACATACCCCCTGAAATAAAGATGTAATTGCTAACAAATCATCTACAGGCCATAAGTAAGAAATTTCTGTGAGCTCCTATTTTGAAAAGGAGTAGGAATTTGATGTTTAAATTAATTTTAAGTCTTAAAACTTAAAAAGATCTTATCTTTCAGAACACTGTAGAATTACAACTCTGGAAGATTTTGTTTTGTTCTTGATATATAACAATACTTCTAAAGATGTGCTGTACCCTGTGCAACAGCTACTTAATAAATGCCTGTCCAGTGCAAACTCGACAGCACCTACAAAAACGTAACATGTGAGACTGAAATCCAATTGCACCATTGTGTCCACTTGTGTCTGTGCAGAAATCAAAAGAAACTAGGACACACATCATTAGGCATCCATATGCAACACTTAACAATTACATTGGGGATTCTCTGGTTGAACATAGGTGGATCCTCAGGCTCACATCCCCTTGAGGTACCTAAACATAGGGATCTCTAATGGTATGTGACATGCATTTTGGAGAGGAAATAAGAGAGTAGTTGTTTCTAAATTAGTAATTCAGTACAGCAGTACCAACTGCCAATTAATATTTGACCGTTCCTGCACAATACTTGATCAGTTTTAGTAATTACTTTCAGCCTTGGTTCTTGGTTATCTATTGACAAGGGCTCAGTAACAGCTGTAAGTCAAGACTATTCACTGACTAGCACTCACATCCTAAGGTGGAAGGAAAAGTCAGGCAAGTCTGAAATTTAGTTTTTAACAGCTAGAGCTGAAGTCAAGAAAATATTTAGAAGCCCTTTCCATGCTAATGAAAAATGGAAATTCACACATCAATAATAATTCAAAAGCATCCTCTGGGGTTTGCAAGGGTTTGATTTTATAAACTCAAGTGCTATTTTGTTTGAAACCAGCAAAGGTTTGTTATGCCGTGCTTTTACATTAGCTTCTTCAAAAATATTTCAAACACATACCTACAACAGCTCTGGAAAATCCAACCCTAAAAGTATCTAGGTTAAGTTTAACTGCAAGAGTTCATCTAACAAAAAGCACCTGAACCAACAACCTAGCTCTCTACTCTTTGCTCCTTCAGAACTTACCAGCTTGGGGGAAAGTAATTTCATAAACAGTTTAACAAGTTTTAAACAGTTACCTGTATATCATAACCATCCCATCCTTTGTTGTAACACTGAACCACCTCAGGGACACGGGAACACCCCGCAGAGCCTCCTATGCACTGCAGCTGAGGGATTGCAGCTGTCCGCCTGAATGTTGTGTATTGCCTTCTGTGGAGAGTGAGCGCCTGAACATCCCGCAGCAGAACCTTCCCTGAAACAGGCAGCACAAAGAATCACAGAATCCATTAGGCTGAGAAAGACCTCTGCGATCACCGAGTCCAACCTCGATAAAAGAACCCTATCATATCAACCAGACCATGGCACTGAGTACCACGTCCAGGTTTTTCCCTAAACATCTCCAAGGACGGTAACTCCATCACCATCCTGGGCGGCTCATTCCAGTATTTGATCACCCTTCCTGTGAAAAAAATCTTCCTTCTGCTTGTCAGCGCTTGTGCAGGTGCACTCCTCTCGGCTACAAGACGCCGAAGCATTAAGCCTGCATCTTTACGAGACGAAGCTCTAGGAAGCATCAGACGCCCAGAGGGAACCACGGCAGAGTTCCTCATTTCCTTCCGAGACGGCTCTGGGCTACTCCTCGCAGGCAAACAGCCACCACTGAGGGCAGTACAGGATCACTGCTGCGACACAAGCACGTTAGAGGGATGTTTTCCTGCCGCGGACCCCGCCACAAGCCCTTCTACCCCCGTGCCGGCTGCCGCTAAACCGGCAGAACTACGCAGTGCCGGGCCGCGAAGAGCCACTAATGCGCCGGGAGAGGAGGCGGGGGCGGCTAAGGCCGCGCTGAGCCCCCCTTATCCCCGCGGGTCTCACCCGGTCGGTCCCAGCCCAGTGTGGGTCCCGCCGCGGCGCAGAGCAGGAGGAGGAGCCGTAGAACGAGCCCCGCCATGCCAGCACCGAGAACTGTGACCCTCGGCCTCGGGGGCAGGGCCCACGCCGGAAGGCGCGGGGCGCGGAAGAAGCCCCGCCCCTAAAGTGCCGTGTGGCCAATGGGTAACGAGGCGCGGCGCTTCCCGCTCCCTGCGAGGGAGCAGGGCTACCGCCGCGGGGACTGTGCACGCGCCACGTATGAGCGTCGCGGGGCCGGCCCAGGTGGACCGGTGCATGGCCCTCCCCCTTGCTGGAAGCGGCTTCCGCTTCCGCGTGGCAATTCCGGTTTCCGGCGCGCACCTCTCCGGTGCCGCGCGGCTGGCGGGACGGGCGGTGCCATGGCGGGAATCAAAGGTGCGCGCGGGACGGGGCGGGGCGGGGCGGCTGGTAGGTAACGGCAGGCCTGCGCGGCCCGCGCGGGGAGGGGCCGGGCGGGGTCTCGAGGGGGGTGGGCCGGGAGCCGCCCCGGGGCCCTGAGTGCCCCAGCTCCGCCGGGCGGCCGGGGCTGCGCTGAGCCCCGCGTCCGTTTGCAGGCGGCGGTCGGTGTTTATTTTTCACGGTGCGTTGCACTTTTCATATTGGTTTGATTTATTCTCGTTGTAGCCCTGATCAGCCTGTCGTTTGGGGGAGCGGTCGGACTGATGTTCTTGATGCTCGGATGTGCCCTGCCCCAATACAAGTATTGTGCACTCTCTTTCTATTCCTCTATTTCTTTTATGTGTGTCTGTAACTTCAGAGGAGTCCGGCTTCCATAGTGGTAGATTGATAAATCCTCTCTGTGTAGGAGGGGCCTCAGGTTTTTTGGGTGGGATTATTTGGGTCGGGTTTTTTTGGTTGGTTGGGCTTATTTGGCTTTTGCTTCAAAACATTGGGGTAGGGAAAAATAAAAAAAAGGCCATCCAGAATTTAATTATTCCTGAAAAGTAATGGCAGCAAAAGTTAAATTACTAGGCCTGGCTGCAAACTGTACAAGGATGCATTGCCCTGACTCTCTCAACTGGTGTCCTGTTGTGACTGTCCATCAGATAGCAGCATCTCCCGAGGTGGCAGCAAGTGTGTGTTACCCAGGGAAGCATTTGCATTTTCTGTGTCTGCCTAGGGGTAGCTGGGTTGTCGGTGGCAATCAGGTGGATCCTTAGCTGTGTCCCACACTTGTAATGTAGCATCTCGACTAATTGCAGCTGCTGTCTGTATTTTCCTGACATCGACATTCCTATCTCTTGGTTTTCAGGAGAGACAAAGTAGCAGACCAACTGTTCAGCTAGTAAGGCCTGTGGCTTTGACTCTTTGGAAGTGAATGCTGACTTCACGGAAAATATTTTAAATTTACCTATTGACTGTTGAATAAATACCAAATATCCTGTTGATAGACCTGTTACTGGTTGCAAATTGCAGTTTCTACATATATGACTAGAATTCCTAGGCCAGCTTGCTTTTGTTATAAACTAGTGCTAATGAAATAAGCCCTTGTGAAGGAGACCCTTATGCAGTTGCCCTTCAAACAATGCAGTAAAGTTTTATTGGAACAATGTGCACCTGTGTTTGTGTGCCTGAGAAATCTAGTCTGGGATGCTGCGAGGGTATCTCTTAAGTACAGCTGACAGGATAAACTTGGAGTTAAGCTCACCTTATGAGGTGGCATTAGATTTAGGCTTGCCTAGTGAAATCTTGCTTTATGAATCCTGTTAGTGAGCTTTCCTGCCATTGAAGTCAGCTGAAGCCACTCATGCACATGTCTGTTGGATTAATGTCAGCTCATTCCAAGATAAAGGATTTGCTTTCTGTGGGCTTGTCTGTCTTTCCTAAATGGGGATGTTGGATGGGGAAAATGCCTTGCATTGATTTTAGGAGGAGCAAGAAGTAAATCCAGTTAACTAAAACTTTTCTTCTTTCTTTTTCAGCCAATACTGGCCACTGTTTGTTCTGTTTTTTTACATCCTTTCTCCTATCCCGTACTGCATAGCAAGAAGATTGGTGGATGACACGGATGCTACAAGTAATGCCTGCAAGGAGCTTGCAATATTCCTTACAACAGGCATTGTGGTCTCAGCATTTGGGCTGCCCATAGTGTTTGCAAGAGCAGAACTGGTTAGTAATATTTAAACTTGATTGTCTTTTTTTTTTCTAGAAAATTTTGGGTTTTGTGCTTGTTTGTTTGTTTGTTTATTGAAGGTAAAGCTTTCATGCACTAAATAAGTCTTATAATTACATACTTTTGGAACCAGAATAAATTTATTTTTTCTTTGCAAGAAAAATCAATACAGAAACGGGAGCATGGCAAAACATTGTGATTGCCAGTTGCTTCACGTGGTCACGGAATAAAGCCTAACAATGCAGAGAAAATGAGACAGAAAATACTGTGAAAACTTAACAGGGAAGTAACCAAATACAGAAGTGTAAAGAATACTTCGATGACAATTTGTGGAATAGTTGGGCTAAAGCAGCATGAATAACAAACCAAAAAAACCAACATTTTTGTACTCACTGTAAACTATATTGTAAATTATATTGGTGTCATTTTCTTAAACTTCCAAGTTCTCATTAAATATTTCCCAGTGTACAGCTTTTCACTGAAATACTTTAAAAGTTCACTTTGTGTGAATGACAGAAAGCACTACCAAGTCAAAAAACATGGAGTACACTTTCATAAATGTCTTTAGGCAAGAGCAGCTCAGATGGGCAGTTTGAATACCTCATACCTTTTGAGTAATCCACTTACTCTTCTCTGAAAACATCCACCTCCTTTTTTGTTACTGGGATACCTGCTGGCGTTTTGAATCAAGACCGTAAATATCTGTTTTAAAAAGTCTTACGGCATAGCTGGGCTGCAGATGTGTTTGATGCTGTTACCAAGCCTTACTTTACATACTAAATCAGTTGTGCTTGCTAGCCAGTGCTTTGAGTACAGCTAGAAGAAACTTGCAGTGCTGGTTGGCTGGCTGTGAATTTGTCAAGTAATTTTGGGTAAACCTAGCCTGTTTGGTGAAACCACAGATAATGAGATAATCGCCTCTTGAATCATGGACATGTTACTGAACTTTGTCAAGAATGGGACAATAAGATGTTAGCTTTTGTCTTGTTCAGCTCCAAATGCATCTAACTGAATTCCCCCTGTTCACAGATTTACTGGGGTGCATGTGCACTCGTTCTTACTGGGAATACAGTCATCTTTGCCACGATCCTAGGATTTTTCTTGGTCTTTGGCAGCAATGATGACTTCAGCTGGCAGCAGTGGTGAAAGGAAGATTAGAGAACTATCCACAGGCATCCTGTCATGCAGTGGCCATCCATACAAATGAGAGAATGGGCAATAAAGAGAAGTAGCGTAGCAAGCCTCTTGAGTATTCTAGATGCTCCTTTTGACGTTCGTTCTGAGTGTACCACTGTACTGTCAGCAACAGACAGGATTTCTATGTTTTTATGAGGTGGAGAGATGATTGGTTTCATTTTTACCTATGGTATGTTTTTAGGTGCTCTCTTGGTTTAAAATTGTCATCTGCCCAATGTTTTATGTGAAGCTTTAAACCAGGAACAACATTTAAACATAATTTCGAAGATTTAAAGTTGGGGTGTTTTGGTGGGGTTTTTCTTTGTTGGTGGGGTTTTTTTTTTGTTTTGTTTTTCAAGTTAAGCATTAATACTATGTTTCAGGGTTTTTTTTAATACCAGGATTAAATTATATACAAGCTGAATGGAGGTAAGAGATTGTCCACCACCATTGCCAATTACCATATCAATAAATTGTTGCTATATTTTAGCAGAAGCAAGTTGGGTGGGAGAGTACCGGCTGCAGATTTTCTTCTGCCCATACCTCAGACTAGGTGATGAATGCTGATAGCATTCATTTCAGGAGAAGGCTGGGGAGCAGGTAGAGTTATTTGGGAGAAAAGTCCTAAATTTTAACGCCACTAGCTCTTTTACCTGCTTTGTTACCAATTCTGTGGATGTGACATTCAAATACTCTGTAAATTTATTGATGCTGACATACAAAACTGAAGTGTGTTGTAGGGGAAGAGAAAATTATGTTTAAATTCCATTTTTTTGAAAAAAGTATCTTTTGAACTCTTTCTATTTATAAGTATTGTATGGTTTTGAACTTTTATGTCAACTTTTTTCCACAAAGATGGTGACATGTTCATTTATGGAACTACTGGTCTGTATTAATTTGAAGCATATACAAAGCTATTTTCTCCTCCCCTTTTAAATTTATTTTATACATACCATATATATATAAATATATAATAAAACAGCTTTTAAAATGTAGATTAAAACTTTGTGTTAAGCCTGAGTTTCCTCCCCCCCTTTTTTTTTCCTTCCCCCCCCCCCTCAAAGCAGCTGAGGCACAAGTTTTTTGGAAGTCACTGGCTGAACTGATTTCACTGACTGTTTTTAAGTTCTTACGCACTATTGGTTAATAAGATTTACTGTTATGTCTGTAACTATAGCTTGTGTTCTGTAAGATTGCACATGTAGCTTCAAGTATTTAAGACAAGTTTTCTGCATACCTCTCAATTGTCCAGATTCTTTATTTGAAGAAATCTGCCATTGGACATTCCATCACAACACAGTTGAGGAGTACCACTTAAGCAGGTTTGCCTGTACCATGTGCAGTGATGACGTTGACCAAACTTACTTCTAAACATTTTTCAGTTCTTTAAAAATAAGTCTACGAAACTTAGCCATGTGTAATTGAAAGCTGACAATTGGTTAGGTTTTGCTCAACAGTATGAAAAGGCACAGAACTGCAGGTCTTGGCTGTAGTATTTGTGCACGGAAGCAATAAAAACATAAAGTTTGCATATATATATGTTTGTAAACATATATGAATATATACAAAGTCGGATAGTAATAGGGTGTGCTCAAGGAACTGGTACTGGCAAGTGGGAGCAGCTGGGGTGTAGGTACCTCCACACACTGTTTTGTTAATATGCTGCGTGTGGAACAGAGGAACAAGCAGGTGCCAAGGCTCCAGTGCAGAAGCCAGTCCAGAGCAGACTTACTTCAAGCATAAGCAACTGCTTCACCAGGCTGCCTGCGATGGTGGCATTTGGAGCTGCGTGAGGGCTGTAGGGTCACGTTTGTTTCCCTTTTTCGGAAAGATTTCTGCACCCACACCCACACAGTACAATGGAGGCTTCAGAAAATCTTCCAAACCAGTGACTAAAGTTGCAGTCCTGTGCAGTCCTTATGAAGGAAGAATGCCTAGGACTTGTACAAATATGAGTCTGTTACCTATTACTTTTTCTTGGTCAGGAACTGTTTTCTCCTTCATTCCTGAAGTGATGCTGCTCTCTGGATCACTGGTCGTGGAGCTGACTGTGTATATATTGGTGGTGCATTTTTTGTTTGTTAATTGCATTACAGCACTGCCTCCTTGCCTGCACATCAAGTACAAGCAGTATTGCTCTGATTTATGAGCAGGACACTTGAGAGGTATGGTCCTTCCATATAATATGCACTGAGATTGTGTTACCATCCTTCTAGAGGGAAAAACTTTGAGCGATACAAATTTTAAATAGCAATCTTGAGTTCTGTATGTTTAATCAAAAATACTCTAATAAAAAGAGTATTTTGTTTAAAATATTAATTGTTCTTTTTCCTTTCTTTAATGTGGTTGTTACTCCTGTGGAAGAGATGACACCAGACTGTTCACTCGTTCAGAGCGAGTATTTGTAGTTTTTACCTGGGACTGCTTTATAAAGAGAGGCGCCAGTGTCCAAGTTGCACTGAGCTGACTTTGTTGGTCATATCTCACGTTGCAGTTTTTTCTTCAGTTTCTGTTTTAAAGCCAAATCCTGATATGTTGGTGGTGTTATACAAAGTGATGGCCACCTCAATCCTCTGATGTATTTATAACTCTACAATTTTTATTTTAAAAAAACACACAGCCTTTGTGATACTTGTAATCGTGACATTTCAGAAATTAGAAAACTGATAACTGATGCCAGTCTTTTAGCAGAAGAAAGTAAAGGGAGTTGGTGGAAAATCCTTTTGGGGTGAGCAATCGCCCGTTCCCTCTCCACACACACAATTTGGTCAAAGCATTGGAAGAGGAGCAGAGTTATTTGGTAATTACTAAGGTGCTACATCTGCAGAGCTCTTTCATGAAAGCAAATTAAATCAGTAGAATCATTGAATATGCTGAGCTGGAAGAGACTCATCAGGGTGACTGTGTCCAGCTCCAGTCCCTATACAGGATCATTCCCAGAAGCACACCACGTGCCTGAGAGCATTGTCCAAAAGCTTCTTGAATTTCGTCAGGCTTGGTACTGTGACCCCTTCCCTGGGGAACCTGTTCCAGTGCCCAGCCACCTCTGTGCGAAGAACCTTTTCCTGATATGTAACCTAGACCTTCCCTGACTAAGCTCCATTCCGTTTCCCAGAGTCCTGTCACCAGAGTGAAGAAGTCGCTACTTGCCCCTCCTCTTCCTCTCATGAGGATGTTGAAGACCTCTCTCCTCCAGGTTGAACAAATCAAATGGCTTCGAACGCTCTTCATACGGCTTCCTCTCAAGGCCCTTCACCGTTCTTTGGACACTCTGTAACAGCTCAATGTCTTTTTTACGTTGTGGCACCCAGAACTGCCCCCAGCACTCTAGGTGAGGCCGCCCCAGTGCAGAGCAGAGCGGGATAATCCCCTCCCTTCCCTGCCTGTGCCTAATGTCCCCCAGGACAGAGTTGGCCCTCCTGGCTGCCAGGGCACAATGACTCATATTCAACTTGCCATAGACCAGGACCCCCAGCTCCCTTTCTGCAGCGCTGCTCTCCAGCCACTCGTTCCTAAGTCTATATACACCACCAGGTTTGCCCAGGTGCAGAACCGGCACTGGCCCCTGTTACACCTCATAGCCGCAGCGTTGTCCGCAGAAGTAGCAAGTTGGGCATTGAGACAACCACAGAACTCGGGCCCAGGGACAGCTCCGGGCAAGGCGGGGGGAGGTGCCAGGAAGGGCGGGGCTGCAGGAAGGGTGCGAGAGCCGGCCAGGGGCGGGGCCCCGCTCGTCACTTCTGCTTCCGGCGCAGCACCACCCCTGCGACGTGTGTGTGGTCCTGGTGCCAAGATGGCGGTGGCCGCGGGGGTAACGGCGGCTGCGGGGTTGTGGAGCGAAGTGAACCGCTGTGGCCAGAACGGCGACTTCGCCCGCGCACTCAAGTCTGTCAATAAGAGTGAGTGCGGCGATAGTGCCGGCCCCCGCCCCGCGGGTCTGTGGTCTCTGCCTGGGCGCGTTGGCCTTGTGGAGGGGCGGTGTGGCGGGGAGCGGGTGGTGTCCGTCCGTAGGTTTCGTGCCGGGAGCAGGGCTGTGGGCAAAGACTTAGGGGATCTTACTGTGTTGGGATAGAGGGAAGAGAGGCAGCCGGGGTCCAGGCTCCGCTGCTGTACCGCGACCATCGGGTCCTTATCTTGCATCCTTTGCTGTGGGTCAAGCCTTCAGAGTTACTTGCGGGTTTTCCTTCCGTTTTGATGGGTGGAATGAGGGCTTTTCCTCCGGGAACTGGAGGAGTGGTGTTCTGCATATGGACTGACTTTGGAGCAATCACTTGCTCGAAACGGAGAGTTCACATTGAGATGTGTTGTTTTGGTGGTTTGGCATCCAAAATGGGATTGCAGTATAAGGCACGTTGTGGTTAAAAGTTCTGTCTTTGCTGCTGGTAGGCAGTAGGGATTAATATCTTGCCCTGGAAAAACTAGCATCCATTAAAAAAATCAAATAGCAAAACCCATGCCTGTCTTCTAGTTTTCCCTCACTGTCATCCACTGGCAGAAAAGTTTTAGTGTGTAAAGTGACGCCCTGACAAGAGCCACGCTGTTCTTCTCTATCATCTGTTTTCGTTCTTGAGTATCCTTTATGTGGCACTGGGGCGTTGGCACTGTGTTCTCTGCCTGGAAGTGAAATGCCAAGGGCAGGTTTGCCCAGGAGTGTATAGCCCCTTTGGTGCAGCTCTTCCAGATGTATTAGCACAGTGCATGCTTCTGGTAAGTTCAGGACTTATGCTAGATTCTTTTATCCTGATGGGGTTTGTTTCATGATCTGAGCCAACACAAGTCATGCCAGGATGCTTTAAGGTGATGGGACCACTCTCTAGGATGGATTTTTGCAGCTGTTATGAAATTAGTCTCTTACAAAGCCTGAGTGTGTTTGTTTATGAATTAAATTGTTGTGTTGAAACTGGTTTTTCCTCCAGTATTGCAGATCAACAAAGACGATGTGACTGCACTTCAGTGTAAAGTAGTGTGTCTTATCCAGAATGGGAACTTCAAGGAAGCCCTTGGTGTAATCAATACCCACACTAAAGTGTTAACCGGGTGAGTTGTGTCTTGCTGTGCTCTACAAAATATGACACTCCTGAGTCCATGAGAAGCTGCTGAAGCTTCAGTGGAGGGGACTAATAAGGCAGCGAAATAAAAACCAGAATATGCTCAGAGACATTGGGGTTGGTCTTCTCAGTGACATATTTATGGGAAGGAGTGAGACAAGGTCTGGTTGAGTGTGAGGCAGTCTAACATCTTGCTGTTACTGTTGAAGGGATTGTCCCTAACCGAGTTTTCAGCCACCTTCACATGCTGATTCTGCTTGTAGATGTGGCTGAGTAGCATGGCTGGTACAAGGGAACGGGATAGATCTTTCCGGGAAGGAAGTGAGAAGGGAGAAACCTTTGTTGGTGGCAGCAAGCTGTTGGCTTTGCTTGGCTGTCTCACCATATGGCTCCTTGGGGTCCTTTGCTTTGCCAGCTTGAAGGAACTGCCTCAGCTTTTGGGGTGGTGCAAGCCCTTTGTACATCCTCTCAAAACCAGGACCTTGGAGACAAATTGTGTTTGAGAACAAGTCAAGCTTCCTGTTTGTGTCCTTAAGATTCTAATTTTGTTTCTCATAAGGATGTTCCTTGTGCAATGACAAGGATGAAAAGTGCTAACCAAGAACTGGCTGGCAGCAAAATTTTTGTATTTCAGATACTGTTCTTATTAAGGAACTTCCCAGAAAGGTGTGTTGAAGTTATCAATGTGATGAAACATACCTTTGTTTTTGTTTGCATCTGAATAACACATAATTACCCTTTTCTCCACTTCCTTCTTTCCGGGGACAAAAGGGGTTTAATTCAAGTTTTTTTAGCTTTCTATTTCATTATGTAGTAAGGAGAAGGAATATATTTTTTTATATTCAACTAGTTTCAGAGTTCTTCCTATAACTTCTTTCAGCTCATTCTACTGTGTGTCTGTTTCTATGCCCTGCAGAACAAGGAAAGTGGTGGTTCTTGGTTTGTCTTGGAGTTTTCCTATCCTGCACTGAGGCTGCTTTGCTTTAGTTCTAAATGCCATTTAATTTTCCTTAATACTCAGTTGAACTGAGTTAATTTTAAATAGGCGAAGTAAAGCTGATAATAAGTGGCCTCAGACACGAACTAAAGGCATTGCTGATTAATTTTACTTTGGCTTAAGTGGTAACTCAGGGGGTAAGTGGAACATAGTATTCAAGGCTCTGCTTCTTTGTGAATGCTTCTCTGCTGGTGTGAGCTTGCTTTGAAGCCAATTTTATGTTGGCAAAAGCAAACCCTTTTGCTGAAGTTCTGCTGTGATGATATTTCAAAATAGGTTAATGTTACCTTTGTTTTAGTGTTGGCCTGTAGGACTGTGTTTTATACCTTTTCCCCATTTCTCTCTCTGTGAGTCGATTGTCTTTAAAAGTTTGATGTAACAATATTTCATTGCAATGTAATGTCTTCTTAAGAAAACATCACGGAATGAAGTTTGCTATTGTTTTACCTTTTAAGCATTTGATTAGCATAATTAGTAGGTGGCCTGGAGCAAAGAGGATTTGGAATACAATGTGTGTGGAAATGCCATTAAAAAGGAACCTTTTTTTTGAATGAAGTTTTGATATGCTTTCTCTGTTGAACACCGGGTAGATAGAAGATACTTTCAGTGCTGAACAGATACATAATTCAATAATCTGGGATCACGTGTTTGGATTTTTGGTATGTAGCAGTCTGACTAATTAAGGATGGTTATATGTCAGTGAATGCTGTTGAATGGAAACTCTAGTGCATGCTGTCAGCCTTTGTCCTGTCCTTGCAGTGATGTTATTGCCTTTGAGAAGGCCTACTGTGAATACAGGTTGAACCGTATTGAAAGTGCTCTCAAGACCATTCAGAGTGCCAGTCAGCAGACAGACAAACTGAAGGAGCTTTACGGACAAGTGGTAATTACAAGCTTTTCTTCCTGGTGGGAGTTTCATATGCTAGATGCCTTGTCCCTCCTCTAATGGGGGGCAAGTATGGGGACAGAATTTCCTTCTCTGGCTTGAAGTTAAGGATAGGTGTGGTTCCAACTGTTCAAACTTCAGTGGAGCTTCAGTTGCCTATTTCTGGCAGCAGAGTTGTCATCTTATTCGCACTGAACCAAAGCTATACATTTGTGACTTCCGCTCCCTGCCTGGGTCTGGCCTGGTGTTAGCCATCTGGTTGAGGAAGGAAGAGATCTGATGGGATTTGTTTGTGGTTCAGCCATCTGTTTGCATTAGGTACCTGTTCAGGAATGGTGTGTGAGACCTGACATCTCAGGCATTAAAAGTGATGCAGGAAAGAAGTTATGCTTCTCATTTTTTTCTTGGTTGATCGGAACAGTTTTGTGAAGAATTGGCTGTCTTCTCTCAGCTGCATGAAAGACCATTCATTTAATCTCTTTCTTAGAGAGGCAAACTAATTTGGAAGAAGGCTGTTTTTAGTGAATTTAAAGTGCATTTAAAGAAGCTGTTTTAGGAGTAAGACCTGTGACATTTTTGTGCAGGTATCTGGTGTCATTGCTTGAGTCCTTGTAAGTGTAGTCTATATATTACTCTTAAAGGTAGATGCAAATGTTAGTAATGTTCAGCTTTAAAACATATGATGCTCTGCTGCACCCAGTCCGTGGGGAGGGAGGAAGGAGGCCGTAGTTATCAGCATGCACAGGAAAATACTGTTCTGAGGGCTAATCCCTTTCCTTTCTCAGTTGTACAGACTGGAGCGTTACGACGATTGTCTGGCTGCATACAGGGATCTCATCCGCAACTCCCAGGATGAGTATGAGGAGGAGAGAAAAACCAACCTCTCTGCTGTTGTGGCAGCACAAAGCACGTGGGAGAAGGTGGTGCCAGTGAGTATGTGTGTCTATGGGTGTAAGAATGAGAGCCAAGGACAGACTGTATTGGAATTGTAGATACTGAACAGGACAGAAATATGTTCCTGTCTCATAAAGATTTCTGAGTGTGTTGAAGATCACTGAGTGGTTTTCCCTGTATGGAGGAATAAATGCTGTTATTATTCATATATATATATATGAATTATACTTCACCTTTGATCTCTAGAAAGCTTGTACTATTAGATCGGCAGAGCAGGAGTTAGATATTTGAACTTGCATTAACAGAACACCTGTGGTGACTACCACTTTTCTCTCTCATTACCCTCTTGCCCAGGGTTAAAACTACTTGCTCTGATCACCCAGCCATGCTTGGGAATATTTTTGTTAATGGACAGTAAAGACTGTAATGTTCACATTTGTTTAGAGATCCTTGTCCTTGGAGGTGTACACAGCATGCTCAGCATTCTGTTCAGTGCTGTGGATCCACCTTCTAATTCTCTAGAGCAGCAGCTCTTACTTGCCCTCTTGCACCAGCCTAAGTAGTCCCCAGTTCAGGCTGGAGTTTCCTTGCTGTCTTGTCAGTTGCCTCTGACTTTGTGCAGTGTGTGGGAAGATCGTTTGTGCTGCAACTTACTTCCCAGCTGTGTGCCCTGTTAAATTTGCTTCTTAAATTTATTTTTCAAGTATTCATTGGAATATACAGGAAAACTCTGGTTTGTGTCTGTTGCCTGTTAAATCTGTACAGATCAGTTGGTGTTGATGCAATGTTATATTTGATTTTCATGCTAGGAGGATTTAGGCCTTCGAGAAGCTACCTATGAGCTGTGTTACAACAGTGCATGTGCTTTGATTGGGCAAGGAAAGCTGCATGAAGCAATGAAAAAACTACAAAAAGCAGAAGGTAAAAGCCTGGTGAGGTGAGAGGGAAGCTTTGTGTGGTAGAAGTAATTTGCTTTTTGTGGACACATAGCAGAGGAAGAGAGGTTTTGAGAATTTAAAAACTGACCAGCAGCAGGATTTGTCACGAAATCTTTTTGGGGAAGTGTTCCTCTGCAACTCTTTTCCAGAACCATGCAGCTTGTACCACCTCCTGGCTCTCCTACAGCCCCCTGATTTGTATTCAATAACTTTGTGCATTTTTTGGAAGCAGGAAATAGATGTGAGTGTAATCTCATAAGCATGTGATGTGCCATCTATTCGAACTCGTGATTTTGTTAGTATGAGTATGTATTTGAATACATGCTATAAGAGTTCAAAATACTTCATGGTATGAATTAGTTTAAGCTAGTAAATGAGCTTTTTAGCAAAGAGGATTTTTTTTCTATGGGGTGAAAGGGGGATTTTGTGTGTTTAAAAAAAAAAACTGGGGAGAGAGCTAGGAAGGACTAGTTTCTGTCTGATCTAATTGCTCTTGCAGATAAATAGGTCAGTTCTGTCCCAGTTTTGATGAAGAAAAACAACTGTCCCATACAACTGATAAGCATGTGTGATTTGAGCCTATGTCGTTTGATAGTAGTAATTTCATTTGGAGAGCAAACAAGTGTTGTTCTGGTGAAGGATGAGAAAGTTAAGAAGCGACTAGTATGGGTACTGAAAACTAACAGAATTGCTGCTCCATAAAGGGTGTTGTAAGCTGAATACTGCAGGCTTGCAGCACTTAACTCAGAAGACCAGTAAGCAGTTCCACCTGAGTGATCGCTATGGGAAAGATCAGGAGCCCGGTCTAAGGAAGTTTGCTCAGGAGAGAAAATGAGTGTCTGTGAGGGACAGTATCTTCTGTGCCTTTGATGTTTCTTCTGCATCACATAGTCTGCTCTCTCATGCTTAGTCCCATCCATCATCAGACTGGTAGTCTGCTGTGCCCTTGTAGTGCTGCAGAAATTTCAGGGGTACATGAAAAAGTTCTATGTTCCCCCGTGCTTCTTGCCTGACTTTTCTCCCTAAAGCCTTCTAAATTGTGTTTTGCAATTTGTTTTTCTTTGTAGAGCTGTGCCGCCAGTCGCTGTCAGAAGACTCTGTGAGTTCCTGATGTTGTTCTGGAGAGTGTTTGCTTTGCAGCAGCGGGGGTGCAGGTGCAGTCACAAAGTGCAGAGAGCCAGACGAGAGCCAGGGCTGCTCTGCTAGTACTAGCTTGTGAGGCTGGGGCAGACCTCATGGCTGTTGAAGGAGGGCAGCTGACACTGCAGGCTGTTTGCTGCTGTCTTCCTTGCATAGTTGCCTGTTCTGGTGCAGGTAGGTTAGAAGGGTACAGGTTGTCTGAAACCTCCCTGTGACCTATCCCTGCTAGGGGTGAACATGCTGAGTGAGTGGTGATGAACAGGGAATTTGTAACCAATCACTGCAGAGGGGCAGATTGAATGTACAAGTTAAGGTAATCTTCAGATTCTAGCTGGAGTAGGTGAAGCTTTCTTTTTGCCTAGTTTAACACGGATATGCTTCTGTTTGTGCTGTGGCTACAACCTTCACCTGTGGTAGCTGGGGTACTTTGCTGCTAATACAACCCAGGAATGCTCACAGACGTTTGCCAGCGGAATGCTGAAGCTGGAAGAGAGGTGAGATAGCAGCTTTTTACTTTTGCTTTGATTTTCCTTCAGGATGCAACAGAGGAAGACATTGAGGCTGAACTGGCTATTATTCATGGTCAGATGGCTTATATCATGCAACTGCAGGGCCGTACAGAGGATGCTCTACAGCTCTACAATCAAATAATCAAGTTGAAGTAAGAGAGTTTTTTTAAAACAAATGCTCAGCCTTCCATCTGTGACAGACTACTGTTCAATAACAGTATGCTTTCTGCTTTTCTTGTCTGCAGGCCAACAGATGTAGGACTCCTTGCTGTCATTGCAAATAATATCATCACAATTAACAAGGTATAGAATTACCTTGCCACTTTCGTTGTGGTTACTCAGCTTGCTTCTCTGCTTCTGTGGAGAGAAGGGAAATAATCACTAAAGATGTTTTCTTAAACAGTAGTTAAATTGCAGGCCTAGGGACCTTTTCTTATTCAAGGAGTGTAGTGGAATCTTCTCATGATGTGCGATTTCCCCAGGACCAAAATGTCTTTGATTCAAAGAAAAAGGTGAAGCTGACTAATGCAGAAGGTGTTGAGCATAAACTCTCCAAGAAGCAGCTCCAGGCCATTGAATTCAACAAAGCTTTGCTTGCAATGTACACTAACCAGGTAGGGGAAACTGATCCGCAGTAAGTAGCTATGGATTAAATCCACAGGAGTTTGACTGGGCAAAAATGGAGATGCTGCTGTTCTATGTCGGAAGGTAGAGCCTCTTGGTTTAGGCACATAAGTGAGCAGAAAAATAAAATAATCCCTAAAAGCACAAGTGTCTGTTTAGTGACTTGTATATTGGTGTAGGGAGGATCGTGTGGAGATATCTAGAAGACAAAAGGGCTGTGGGGGTTCTTAGATGTATGTGAAGTGCCATTAAGAGGACTTCCTGGTTTTGTGTACTCCTTTCACAGGAGTCACCACTAGTATGTCTTCTTAGATACTTTTGGTTTCTTAGTCCTGTGTAAGGTGCTTGCAGATGTTGAGAAAAGTGTGTTCTCTCATTCCACTCCAGGCAGATCAGTGCCGCAAGCTGTCAGCAAGCCTGCAGTCCCAGAGCCCTGAGCATCTGCTCCCTGTGCTTATCCAGGCAGCCCAGCTGTGTCGTGAGAAGCAGCATGCAAAGGCCGTAGGGCTTCTGCAGGTAGATTAAGAGGAAGTTGGCCAAGCACCATTTAAACTTGTACTTTGTGTTCTCCTGTGCTGTTTTCCGTTTATTTCATTTGGTTTAAATTTCCAGGGGTATCTGACTCCTTATTTTGATTTGGTTTAGTGCTGCTGGAAAGCCTTCACACCCAATTGAACAATTCTGCATTTAAAGGGAAATAGTTCCCTTACACCTCTGATTTTTATGCTTAGGAAGCTGTAGTAGACTTCTAGGGTAAGCAGTAGGCTTTGCTGCTCTGCTTACAAGCAGTTTCTGAGACCCTTCTTTGGAGGGAGTGAGTGGCCTGGGACAGAAATCTGAAAGGGCGTGCTTGGGGGTCCTTCTCTGCTGTGTGCTGAAGCCTGCCTGTGCTGGAAAGCTTCCTTTGGCTGTTGCCAGCTTGCTGTGACTCAGCATGACGTATGATTCACCAAAGCAACAGCCTGCTGCCCACACACAAGTTGAATTGTTGTTTCTTTTTACTCTCAGGACTTTGCAGAACAGCACCCTGCCAATGCAGCTGAGATCAAGCTGACGATGGCCCAGCTAAAAATTGCTCAAGGTATCTAGTCCTCCTTTGTTGGGAAGTGTATGCACATGACAATGGTACAAGGGGTAAGAAAATCAGACTTCAGGGCAATCTTTGCTGCAGTCACTGTTGTGACAGGGATGCAGAGCAGAGATACTTTAAGTCAGGTAATACATATATTTAGCTATGGCAGGATAATGCTGATAGCTTAATGTCTGGATATACAGGCTCCACAGATTGCTGGCAGATTTGCTGGCAGAAATGCCAGCACTTCTTGGCTGAAGATTGCTGGGAGAAATGCCCACAGTCTCTGTGAGTAATAGGGCTGAATCTCTTCTGGGGCAGGATTTTGGGAGCAGTGTGAGGCTCAGTAATGGTACCATTCCTGTATGCAGTCAGGCAGCACAGACTTGAGCCTGAAGAGAACTCCCTGGTAGCCAAAACCCTTGAATCCTGAACCTTTGCGGGATGTGGCAAGAGCAGAAAGATCCATTGTATGGAGGCCTGTCCTTACTTCTTGGAACAGAGAAGATGTTGTGAGAAGGGGATCCCCATTGTTTACCTTTGGCTCAAAGTTCACTGTTGGGATCAGGTGTTGTGATGCCATTCAGAATGTGTTCTTCCTTGTTTCTCTTCCAGGCAGTGTCACAAAAGCCTGCATGATCCTGAGGAGCATAGAAGAACTGCAGCACAAGCCTGGTATGGTAAGCAACACTGCATCTGAACTATGTAAGGTTTTTCCCTTGTAGGAGAGCTTTGCACTGCCTGCTTCTTTTTGCCTCTTCCACTGGTTTCCACTTGACTTGAGTGTCTGCAGGGATTCTGGGCCCATCTTCCTTGTCTTGGACAAAGGTGGTATTATTATAACTTGCTTCAGGTAGACTGAACATAGCCACAGAAGTACTCTGCCTGTCAGAGGGATGCTCTTTGCCTATGTTCCCACTCCCTGCTAATCTCTCAGTCCTTGCATGTTGCATAACTCAGTCCTGACTCTCAGTCCTGCATTTACTTGCATAACATGACTGGAGCAACTGCTGATTGCTGGTATGTACTCTTGGGATGTTTTAGAAGCAGCATTTGGACAGCAGGCCTTAGGGGGAAACTGCTGTGTTCCATCCCTGCAGCATCACCCTGGTCTGCATGCTTATCCATATCTAGTATTCAGAAAAGCTTGGTGGCCTTGTAAATGCTCATATATTCAGCATAAGCATCTTGAACAGGGGCTCATAGTTGTGGATCTGTTCCAACTGTAAGTGTGAATGATCAAAATAATTTATAGGGGCAATTAGCAATAGCAGCTCCTTGCCCTGGGTCACCTCTACTTGTGACTGGGATGTTGGCAAATGGATGGTATCCTTACAATCTCTTCAGTGCTGATTTCTTTTTTCATAGCTCTTGGGATGGAGAATGGGGGGTGAAAAAGGTTTTCTAATGAAACTGAGTTCTGCGATAAGCAAATAAAGTGCCAAGACAGGAAGGGTCCTTTTGTGAATGCAATTTTAGGCTTGTACTGTAGGAAAAAGATGATGGGGATGTTCCTTTGGGAGTGACTTGGGTAGGAAGATCTGGCCTGGGTATCCTGCCAGTTATCACAACTGTTTTTAGGGACAGAGCAGAAAGCTCACACTGACTCTGCTTTTGGGAAATCCCATCATTTAACTGCTGAGACTCTGGCTATAGACAATTTGCATTAATGTCTGCTATATACTGCTCTTGAATGTTTGCAGGTGTCTGCGTTGGTGACAATGTACAGTCATGAAGAGGATATTGACAGTGCAATTGAAGTCTTCGCACAGGCTATCCAGTGGTACCAGCAGCACCAGGCAAGTCAGACCAGAGGAGCTGATGTGCAAGAATCTGTCCTGGATTTTCTAGCTCATCCAGTTCAGCTTTTGCTGTTGATGCATAGCCCCAGCAGTTATCCAGCTGGGGGTTTGGAGACATGTGAGCTCCTGTTTTGTGAACATTTATCAATAATATATTATTTTAGATGTTACAGATAGGGAGCAGCAGCTCCTGTCAGATTAGGAGAGTGGCATCAATGGGTGCCTAAATGTAGCAATCAGGACTTCTCCCTGATGGAAAAACATGGTGGAGCAGCAAGCTACCTTGTCCCATGCAGTTCTGCCTCACTCCCCAGGGTGCAAAGGTAGTCTACTTTCTGTATGATAGGATGTTAACTCAGTTCTCCTTGGCCAAGCCTCAGGGGCATTAAAGCCAGTTAGAGCTGAGCTCCATGCTTTGATAACAAGGAACTAATCGTGGCTGCTGTGTCTTTCAGCCAAAGTCTCCTGTCCATTTGTCGCTGATAAGGGAAGCTGCCAACTTCAAACTAAAGCATGGCAGGAAGAAGGAAGCAATCAGCGACTTGGAGGAGCTCTGGAAGTGAGTTGGGTGGTTGCTGAGCAGCAGGTCTCCACCCAGAGTCCTCTGCAAGCTGTCTGCTGGCAAGCAGTGTCTTGATAATTTTGATTGACTAGTAGCTGTCCTTTAGAGTTGCTTTTGCACCGGGGCTTCAATGCAAGGCTGTATTTTGGAAGAAGGGGAGATTGATTTGATCTATAGTTGACGTTCACTTGAAAACCTGGTAGACTTATCCCAGAAGCCTCTTGTGTGCAGTGAACATTGCTTTGGGGACTGGAATGCAGTTTTTTCTAGTGCTACATAAACATGAATGTCTAGGTTTTAGTTTCTGTTATGCACTTAGTGGGATCTTTTCTTGGCCGGGGGGGGGAGCATTAATTTGCCTTTGCTACTGGGTTTTTCCTCTTCTATTCCCTGCTTCATGATACTGTGGAGTTGTCTGCACCTCCCTTTATCCACACCAGTGATGTTTGGTGATATGCTCTGGAGGAGACCACATACTAACATGTCTGTCCCCACAGATAACAACTTGCAACTTGCTTGCTGCAGCAGCAAGCATTGTGTGGTGTTACCAGTTTTTGAGATGAGTAACATCAGTAACTTGATCCTTTTCTGTTTTGTTTTGGTTTTTTTTTTTCCTCTACAAAGGCAAAACCCAAAAGATGTGCATACTCTGGCACAGCTCATCTCTGCCTATTCCCTCGTTGACTCTGAAAAAGCTAAAGTGTATCCTTTTAATGGTGGTGAAAGAGGTGTTTGGTATTGCTTCCTTGTGTTTTAAGCTGTGTGGGGACTTCAGACCCACTCTTACCAGAAGAAAGGCAAGGAACCTCTCTGGAACAGCTACATACCCAGGTCAAGTTGTCTGGAGCCACATGATTTCTCTAATTGGCTTCATTACTGTGATATCTCAGAACCTTTTTATCTTTGGCCTCCTTCTCTTTGAGAATTAATAAGACAAGGTTGAACCAAAAATAAGAGCACCTCAATCTTTTCTGTCAGAATCTTAAACCTGTGGTAGTAATACAAGACTGATAAAATATGGCTAAGCTTTGCTTACCCAAAATCTGGCTTACATACTGCTTTTGCCACCTGAGCCACTTTCACAGGAAGTTGTTCCCCGTGTCCCCATATTACAGAGGTAAAAATGAGGCAGATGGCAATTAAGCAGGTCATTCCAACTTGTGTAAGAAGCTAGTGAGAGAGATGGAAATAGCCCCATAGGCCTGTCTGCCCCTGGTGTCTGCATTGCTAACACAATTTATTCAAGCTGAGGTTGCCTCTTGCTGTCTGGAAGAACATGGGTGTTTATGTTTGCTGGTTTGCATCCCTGAACTCTTCCCTTGCAGTCTTAGCAAACACTTGCCCTCCTCAGACACCATGTCACTGAAAGTAGATGTTGATGCGCTGGAGAACTCCCATGGAGCAACGTATGTGCGGAAGAAAGCTGGCAAGCTCACTGCAGACAACCAGCAGAAGGAGCAAGGGTAAAGCAGGCTGCTAAATTTTTTATTTCATTTTGTTGCTATAGCTCTGGTGCATTCTTCTTTGAGGTGGTTCAAGAACCGCACCCAGTATAGTGAAGGCATAGCTGTAGAAGGCAGGCTGGTGGAAAGGGAGCCTGTCCTTTAACTGCAAGGAGCTTTATACAGCAGCAGACCAAGTTCTTAGAGAGATGGGAATGGCTTAGCTTCTTCCAGAGATAGTTTTTAGTTGACTTTTCTGCTGGCTCTCTGCTCTGTCACAGTATGTTGTTTTCCTTTCAGACAAGGGGAAGTGAAGAAAAAGAAGAAGAAGAAGAAGGGTAAGTTGTATTTCTTAGCTGTTGACACAGCACAGCTCCAGAGAGCTCTCGAGATTATTTCTTAAATAGCCAGCCTCCAGGTCCCTAGGAGCTAGAGCCCTTTGCTAGGACTGCGTCTCTGGGAACATGGATATTCATGACAGCTTGTTTGGTTGGGGCATTTTTCCTCGGAAGTGAGAGCAACACCTTGATAAGATGATGTAGTTGCTGATCTCTTTGTGCTGCCCTGCTACTGACATCCCATGCATGTCCCTTGGTGCTGCCTCTAGTGTGTTGACCCCAATCTCATTTCCTGGCACTGGATGTTCTGCAGGAAAGTTACCAAAGAACTATGACCCCAAGGTGACTCCCGACCCTGAGCGGTGGCTTCCAATGCGAGAGCGGTCCTACTACCGTGGACGGAAAAAGGGCAAGAAGAAGGATCAGGTTGGCAAGGGGACTCAGGGATCAACCACAACTGGCTCCTCTGAACTGTAAGTACCTGTTTTGTAAGGATTGATGGGGGCATTCACTCCTGGGCAGCTGGGAGGGCTGTGTTTGTGCTGCTCTGCTGCAGCTTTGTCACCACACCAGCTGTGGGTAGCACAAGAGACATTTTTGCTGCTTGAACCTGCTAACAGCTGCTCTCCCTGGAGATCCCTATAGGTTCCTGAAAACTGGTGTGATAGGATAGGCATGCTTGAAGGTGCCAAGGTGCAAATAAAATTCTCATAGTCTTTTAATGCACTTTTCCTTTGGCAATGAGATGAATTTTGCATGCTTTCTCTTGAGCAATTTGCTTTCAAGTGTTTTGGCAGCTGCAGAAGCATTAGCCATGATTTGAGAAAACACTGTACTTCCTTCTAAGCTGACACTGATTATTTGAGCTGGAATCAAGAATTACTATTATATATGAAGGCTGATAGCAAGATGGTGTCTTACTAGCATATGAGAGGAAGGATGCTGAGTTTGCACTGCCTAGGAGTGGGTCCTGAAAGGCTTCTTGTGTGTTGCATGAGCTGTCACATGTCTATTCAAAAATTAGCCTTGCTTTCAATGTCAGGGACTTAGACCACCTAGTGAACATCAGTTAGGAGGTCATCGCTGCCCTTTGAGACATGTTCCTGTCCTCCGCCAGCTCCTTCTGTATGTTGAAGCCTATTTAAGATGTCCTTGCATGAGTGCCCTCTCATATATAATGCTTGCTACCTAATGGGGCAGCTGCTGCTTTTCACTGTCAGCTCTCTGCATTACTACCACGTAACCACCTCGTGTCTCCCTGCAGGGATGCCAGTAGAACTGCCAGCAGCCCACCTACCTCCCCTCGGCCCGGTAGCGGGGCAGCTGTATCATCTACCAGTAACGTCATCCCTCCCAGGCACCAAAAACCTGTGGGGGCTCCAGCCACCAAGAAGAAACAGCAGCAGAAAAAGAAGAAAGGGGCTAAAGGAGGGTGGTAAAAAGCAGGATATGTAACCTTCCTCCTTCAATACGTGATGCTGGTTGCAGAATAAAGATCAAAAGCAAGTGCTGGTCAGAGACTCTTGGATCTCTGTCCTGCCTGTCAGTGGTCTGGGGGGAGATGGGCTGGTACAGATGCCATGATGTGTCTTCTCACCAAGTTCCCTTCCTCACATTTGCCCCTACTATGATTTGGGTTGTTGCCATCAAACTCAAACATAGACCCTAAGAAGAAATCTGTTTCCATGTTGCCAGACATTTAAGAGATGCGGGATAATCAAGAACTTCTTGAAATGTAGTTTCATGCTCCTCTGGCATATGTCAGTTTAGACCTTTAGATTTATCTATGCATCATGCAAGCATTGTCTTTTATGTCAGTCATTGACCATCAAAGAGCAAAGCATCTTAGAAAACAATATCTGGGCTTTATAATACAGGATAAGAGAAGCTGAAGGGGGATAACAAGACTGTTGGGAGAAAGCATGGTGAAGCGTATGGCAGCAGATTCGGTGTCCCATTTTCTGCAAGCCAGCTGCCTTATTCTAGAGAGCTTTGCAGGACAAAGGTGAGTGGAATGTGTGTGGTTGTCTCAAGTGCGCTTCCTCCTGTGGCCTTGACCTTATGTTTCTACAAGCCTTAGGTGCTGGGTTTATGAAAATAGAGTGGTACAGCAGCAGACCGGCTTAAGCTTGGTGACTGGAGAGGGACCCAGAACAAAAGAAATCCCAGAAGTATACCTTTGAGACTCTTAAGTGCCCACCCTGCATGCACCTTGCACATGCCTCTTGGCCCAATGGTTATTTTTCGTCTGGATCTTGAACACCTTACTGAGGTGTTTGTCAGTGCAGGAAGGCTGCTGATGGTTCTTGTTGCAGCTTTGCTGACAGTTGTCTCTGTATCTTCTGGTGCACCTGCTCACTGGCAGAGCATGGGAAACTAAAAAAGCCCAAGAGTTAGGATGAACACGTTTATCAACAATGAAAGCAACAGTGTGTTATCCATATTCTTCCTGTACTAAAGACAAAACACAGCAATATACCAGCTACTAGAAAAATTACTAAGAAAACTAATTTCAGCTATGGAGGTGTAAGTTCATGGTTTGCAGCCTGAGGCTTCAGCAAATTCAGCTAGTCATTCTGAGGAAGTAAAGCTAAGTAAACAGCATACTAAATCATACAGAATCATAACTATGTATCTCATTCTGCTGAAAGCTTATTTGTGCTGAACTACTCTTTCTCAACACATTTCTTGAAACTTCTGGTTTGATCTCATTGTAGCCAAAACGTTTTTCCAGACACGGGCTGTCAGTGGGTAGAAATGGCACCTTGGAGAGGGTTGTCAGATGTCAGCCCAAAAGGCAAAGGCTTTTGTCTCTGAAAGACTTTAAAGCAAAGGCCTTAAAAGGCAGGGATCAAGGGACATTACAAGTTACCGTGGCTTAATAACTCCCGAGTGTCCCAGGAGTAAAAATCTATGCAGAATCCATTTTTTTTTTTACTTTGCCTGTACAGTGGGAGTATCTGAGAAGGGGGTTGAAAGTATGTTGTCTGAGAGAGAGAAAGGAACAGAGCATAGAGAAAGAAAATAGTTGTATGAGTGGCTGGCAGGCACTTTCTACCAACTGAGTACTGAACAAAGAGTGATGTTTTAAATTGCTTTCCTGGGTGATGTGCCTCCGCTTAGGCAGCAGCTGGTGACTACCGAAGAGAGAGCACTGTCCTGCAGCAATCCTGTTTGGAGGGAAGATACTGGAGAAGAACGCAGCTCTGTTCTTCAGGCCTCTTCTCTGGTCAAACCTAGCACAAACTGCCCTGATGGAAAGGGTGACTCGTGACACTGCTGGAGCCCTGTTCCGGGTACCTGGACAGTGTCCTGACTGCTGCGCCGCACCTGGGCGCGCAGGCAGAGGCAAGCTGGGAACAAATCCCGCGGGATGGGAGCCGCGGGGGGAGAGGAGGGGAATGTAGCTGCGGGTGTGCGGAAACTGTGGCCTCCTGTACCAGCGAGAAGCCGCCCGTGCGTTCCCAGCCTGCCACTGGGCGCCCGGCTGGCGGCGGGAGCAGCGTTCGGGGCTGCGTGGGGGCGTTCTCCGTGCGCGGCGCGGCTGCGCGGTGTCCGGTGCCCGTGGCGGCCGGAACGGCGATGGGCTCACGCCTGCGGGCCGCCGCAGTCTGCGGGGCGGCCCTGGCCCTGGCGGGCGGCACATTCGTGGCGCTCCGGGCCTGGGCCCACCTGCGGAGCCGTGTCGCGCTGCCCGCCCGCTCTGCCGCTGCCGCTGCCGATCAGGTACCGGGGCCTGGTCGGGGCAGCGGGCGAGGCCGCGGGATCGGGGAACACCCGCAGGGCCTCTCGGGTCCTGTCGGCGGGCCAGCGCCGCCCCGCTCGCCTCGGGCCACCGTGACCTCGGCCCCGACGCTCCCCGGTGGCGCCCTGGGCCGCGGCGGGGCGGTGGCCGGGCCGGGGCTGCTCTCCCCGCTTTTCTGCTCCGCGGTGCCGGGGCCGGCTGGTGTCCCAGGGATCCCCCATCCCTGCGGCTATGCGTTTGTACCGCAGGAGCCCCGCGGGCATCTTCAGCTTCACCGCGAAGGGGCTTTTGCTGTGGCCTCTAGGCCCCTTGTACAGCCTCTTGCTTTCCCCCAGTCCTGCTAAGCTTTACTCTTGCCCCGGCTTCCCGGATAAATGTGGTGCCCCTCGCTTTGCAGGGTAAAGGACACAGTAAGCAGATCCTGGTAGTGGGCCTGGATGGGGCTGGGAAGACTAGCATTCTCCACTCTCTGGCAACTAACCACGTCAAGCGCAGCGTGGCTCCCACCGAGGGCTTCAATGCTATCTGCATCAACACCGAAGAGTCACAGATGAAGTTTCTGGAGAGTGAGTGAACCTGTTTTAGTATTGAACATAAAATAAGTTCCTGTTTTGTGCCCTAGGGATCAGGCACGTATTTTAAAAGCTCAATGTCCCCCTGCACCTGCTTCGATAATGTGAAGTTATGATTATTTTCTCCTTGGAGATTCTGCTTTCCTACCCAGCCTTTTTGGAGGAGAAGACACAATGGTGGTAGACATCAGTTTTCATTCAGCCCTGACATCCTGGGAATTCTGCTCCCAGAGGGAGATAGCTAATAAGCCTGATTGGGTGAAACCAGCAGAGGGTTCCCCAATAAGCCCTATGTTGTGGTCCATAGCTGTTGTACTGCTTCTCCTTGGTCCTTGTGCCTGACAAAGGGCAAGAGCTACAGAGGAATAAATAATAAGTGAGAGAAGAGAGGGGAAGACAAAAACTTTGTACCCCTTCTGTTCAAAAGCCTCATAAAGTGGTGTTTTCTAGTCTTTAACAGTCTTTTGAATGTCTGTAGCATTTTGTTAAAATTTCTATACTGTCCTTAGCTCTCATTTTTGGGTATGGTCTGTGCCTGCAGAGGGCATCATCTCCTGTGATGCCTTTACTGTGTCACCCCTGTTCGAGGTGCAGCTAGCTGGTGGGAAAGGTGGATGCCCTTGGGGTCAGGTCACTCCCTGGTACAAAGAGGCTGACATCCCAGCTTAATCGATGCCTGCCTTCTGTCTAGGCAGGAGCTGCTCATTTCTTCCTGCTGTTTCTCCACTGTGCTTTACCAGTACTTGACTGGCTCAGTTGGCAGCTAGCTCAGAGATTCCTCTGTACCTTTAGCAGGTCTAAAGGAGTTGTGCTGTTCCCAGATAAGTTTTTGGGGTGTGGGTATGAGGCCACTTAGGGCAGAGTTTAATTCTCAGTCTTATTACCATAGGAGTCTCTGCAGTAGCTTGGGGAAATCATTTTTAGAAAGATGCTTGTAGTCTATGCCCCTTGCCTGGCAGGTAAGAGGGTGTCTCCTACTGGGATGTGCTTTGCCTGTCTGAGCCCAGAGAAATCCACAGTGTCTCTTCTCCTGCCTGGGGGTGGTCTGGGCCCAGCACTGCCCAAACCACAGCAGAATATTTTGTTTCTGAGTCGTCCTTCCCTCTCTGGTCCAGGTTGGTAGTGACTGAGATGTGATGGCTGCGATCTGACCCATGGGAAATGCAATGTCTCAGGCCAGTTTCAGCCAGGTAAATCTGTGCATGGCTCTCTAATCTGGTTACTTATCCAGTCTGTACCATTGCCTAGTCCAGGGGTTAGTAGCCTATGCTGTGATCACATGGCATGGGTGATCAGCAGGGGTTTTATTTTGCTGGCTTAGACACGTGCAAAACTGTTCTTTTTCTTTGTATCAGCATATAGATAGCTGTGTGCTATCTTGTCCTCTGCAGGGGGTAGGAGCTCCTGGTTTCTGCTGAGTTCCTACAGGTCTGGGGGACAAAAGTATTCTCTGTGAGGTTGCTGACCCCTGGCTTATGCTATGCATGAATGCACTTAACAAAGGGAGCAGTGCTGAGCCCCTGCAGTACCACAGTACAGAATCGGGCTCCTGTTCCAAACATTACATGTCAGTCACAGCCCTTTGGCTCCTTTCCACAGTGGCAGACCTGCAATTCTGCCTCCAGGTGCACTGGGCTACTTGAAGAGGCAGGCATGCTCTAGTGGGAAATGTTACTTCCCTTTCTGTATTCTTAAAACTATGGAACCCTTTTGACTTAAGTGAAAACAAAATTGCTTTGACACAGAACAGTCAAAGAGGGCAATAAAAGATGGCTGTATAGTCAGACAATTTTGAAAGTGCTCCTGTGTAAGGCAGGAGACAGTGGTAGGGAACCCCAGATATATAGCTTTGAAAACTTGCTGCTTTTGAGAGACTCACACATGCCTTTTGAGCACCTCAGTACTCCTTGAGTGAGTGGTCCTGCAGTGTGCCTGGAGAAGACCTAGAGACCTGAAAACAAACCTGAAATACTTAATATACTGATACTTTTTCCTTCTGCTATTAAACTTAGCAAACTACTGAATTCTTTGTCCCCAGATGGGAACAACAATCTCAAACAACTTGCTGTCTATGGTTTCACTAGAGAATTATTTTAAGACCTAGTTTTGAAGGTGAACAGCTTTCCTCTGTATCCAGCAGAGAGGAGCTCATGGAGAAATGTATGCTGTACAAAGATTACTCCAAAGGGTTGCCTGAAGAGTCTGCTGGGATTTGATTTTTCTCTCTTCCTTAAGCACCTCTGGTGATTGACAAAACTGTGAGAATTTTGAGCTAGTTCTTAGTGTCATAAAAATACAATGAGAGCCCTCCATACCTCAGAGCTAAATTTCTCCTCTGGAAATTGTAGACCTACTTTGTCTTAGAATGAGATGGGCATTTGGAGATAGGTTGTATGGGGACATTTGGTGTTTATGGACACTGAACTCCCCTTCTACTCTCCTTACTTGCTTGAGAGCAAGAACCAACAAGACAGAAAGCAACTGTAAAGAAACTGAACCCAGAATCGTCTCAAAATAAGAGCTTAAAGTGGAAAGATTTTTTTTTCCTCTAGAGCATACACATATGCCTTCATGGGACCTGACTAGGGAAAATAAAGCTGTTTTCAGTCTCGTGTACAGTAGCTCAAATACTATGAGGTTTTGGTAATCCAAATACCTTGGGTTTTCGGCCCAGGGCCTGCTGTCTGCACTTCTGGGAGCAGTGCTGCTTCAATTATTTGGTGAATCCTGTGCTGCTGTCTTCTCTTCCAGTCGGAGGCAGTGAACCTCTGCGTTCATACTGGAAGATGTATTTGCCCAAAGTGCTGTTGCTGGTCTATGTCGTGGACTCGGCTGATCATGCCCGATTGCCTATGGCGAAACAGCTGCTTCATCAACTAATCCAGAATAACTCCACCCTGCCTGTGGTAGTTCTGGCCAACAAGCAGGTAAGAGTTCCCTGCTGCTGGCACAGCTTGGGCTGGCAGCAGCTTTGGAAACAGCAACAAAGCTTTTCAAAAGAGGCTTCACGCCTTTAAGGAGCGCATACAGCTGAGGGTCTTTCTGACACACCTCTTGACCACAAAACAAAATAATGTGAGGTTGTTTTGGATCTGCAAGATGCAGGTCCTGTGCTTGGTGAAGATGCAATCAGAGCTGTGGGTGGAAACTGGTGTACAGTTGCAAGGTTTGGGAGCTTCAAGGAAGACCACAATTAGATGTGAAGTTAGGTTTCTGTTCTGAGTATCTGCCTAGAAGTACCAGTTTGCCTAGCAGCAGCTAAAAAGTGAAGCAGTAGTGTTTGCCTTCAGACTGTCCAGTTGGTTGCTCCTAAGGCTGCTTCTGAAACCTGAGAGAAGGAGCAGCTTTCCTCACAAGGCAGTGCTTGGTCCTAAGATCTTTGTGAAACTCTCAATGATTGGTGCTGTACCTGGAAAAGAATTGAGCCTCTGGTACGACCAGATGACAGAAGAGCCCAAGTGTTTTAATCACAGATTCTCTTTTATCAAGGTTGTGTGCTCAGTTTGCTCTACATTGTTACCTTTTAAATTTCTTGTAACTGAGGCCCGTTACTAGTAGTCATTTTTGTTACTCTTGAACACAAGTGCAGGCTTGGACTTTGTCAGACTCAAGTGCATCAGAAACACTGCTGGCTGAGAAGGTAGGCAGGGCATGACTGTTGTGTATTTGCCCTATTCTTGTAACTCTTTGCTGTGCACCTGGGGTCTTGGGCCAGCAGTGCTTTTGTGTGCCTTGTGCGGGTGGTCTTACACAGTTATCAGAAACAGTGGAATTAGTGTAGAAATAGAAACAACTGTACCCATATTTTTTGGGGAAGAAATTAGGTTAGAGATTAACTCTTTTCCCCAAGGCATTTTAGGACATGGGAAGTGACCTCATGGAAGGTACATAGAATGGTGCCCCAGAGCCTTTGAGACTCTTTCCCTCCCTGGACAAAAGCAGTGGCTCAAAGTAGGAATGGTGCCACTATCTCTTGCAACTAACAGGATTGTTTTATTTTTGTGTAACAGGACCTCGAAGGTGCACATTGCATCACTGATATTCACGATGCTCTGGCTCTGTCTGATATTGGGGACGAGAGGAAGATGTTCTTGATTGGTACCCATGTGGCAGAAGATGGCTCTGAGATGTCTTCCGGCGTGAAGGATGCCAAGGAGCTGATAGGGCAGCTGGTTTTGGAAACACAGTAATAGCTCTTTTCTTACAATATGTGTTTGCAGCTGAGGGAGAGCAGGTGTTAGTACATGGTCACTTCACTGTGTGGCAGCTGAAATGTACAGATATGCTTTCCTGGTGGGTATGGAGTTCCTCTGAAAGTGATATCTAGTTGGTAAGAAAATCTAATTTATAGTGTTTTGAAAATACATTTAAGAAGTAATCTATTTTTAGCATGTTTGTAAGAGAAAAATAGTCTCTCTCATGCAGCAGATTTAAGTAAAAATGTAGCTTAGATGGGCTAGATACCTTCACGTCAGGTGGGAATCAAGCACTGACTTCCATGGAAGAAAGTTGCATCCAGCGAATTTACCATGGCTTGATGTCTCAGGTTAAAGTGAAATATGTTTACTTCGCAGATTTTTACAGAACCATTTTAATAGTGGTGTTCTGTTAAAAATGAGACCTCACTTCTTGACAGTATCAGAAATTTAAAGTGCTGCAGCTAGTATTTTTGACAGTGACAGTTCTTGTTGTGTTGGACCCAGTTGTTATGGGAATGGCAAATTGGTAATCTCTGGAAATTGGGTTGGTTACTGCTTCTTTAGTGGGTAAGAACAAGAAAATGAAAGCAGTAATATGTTAGGTGTTTCTTTGCCTACAGGCAAAAAACCAAAATGGAGTAATCTGAGGTAGTGACTGCATGCTTTTAAGTTAAGTTGGCAGCAAAGGTGGGAGACTTGTCCATCAGGTTGAGCAGCTTATTTAAGCTTAGTCCGAGATGTTCTCGAGCAAGAAGTCTCAGTTGTGAAAACCCTGTTGTTTCTTGATAGTGATTTCTGTTAACACAGCAGGTTAGGAAGGCGACAAGTTGCTGAGAAGTGTCACTCTCCCGGTGTCCTCCTAATTATACTCAAAGGACATGACCCAGGAGCAGTCCTGTAAAGGACCTATTTTGCACCCGCATCTATTGTACGAGGCTTTTACAGTTTTGTCCTTTGTAACAGATGCATAAAGCGGAAAATTCCACCCTAACCACCGGTCCGGGCTGCTCTCTTCTCTTCCAGTTGGGGAACAAGATGTTCGGGTGCGGGAGGCTCCCGAGGCCTTTCTGGGACGGCCAGCATGACAGGGATCCTTGTGATCCGTAGGCAGAGGCCGGGGCCGTACGGTGGGTAGGGCCGGGGCTGCTGGGCCCCAGCAGCGCTGGCACCCGCGGGTGGGGGCGGCACCTCCGCCGAGCACCGGCCCCGGCCCCGGCTCCGGCCCCGGTGGGCTCGGGCAGGGAGGGATCCTGGGCATGGTGGGCTGGCTGGTGCCGTCAGGCCCCGGGCACCGCGGCGGAGACTGCGGGATGCCAGCCCCGTTTCATGGCCATCGCTGCCGACAGGGCACGTGGCTGCACGTGTTGCCACGTCGCTGGTTTTCTTGTCATCTCGTATCCCCCACCCCGTAGTTGTTTTGTACCGGCACCGAGAACTGGTTTAACACAGCTGCTATTCCCCTGAGGCTCTGAAAACCTCTCCTGGAAGCTGCTTAAGGCAGTCATAAGGGGTGGCTACCCCGTATGTCAGGTGGGAGCCCATAGGCTGGTGACCACTGGTGCTTGTTGCAGGAGGAGGATGTAGTGCTGGGGGTGCTCTATCCTGCAGCCTTGGGGGCTGCCAGCATCCCCCCGTGAGAAGCAACCACTGGAGAGGAAGGAACCTGGGAAAAACAATACAAACATCTGCTGAGCAGCTGTCTTGAAGAGATGCACAGACTTTTTCTGCCATATGATTATTGCATGCTAAAGAGCAGGCAGCCCAGGCTCCAGGTGTTACCAAGCTTTTAAGTTCACCTATTCTTGTCTTTCCAGTGCCATTTTATACATCTTACACACCTGTACGCCCACGCAGCAGGTAAGAAGCCCTCCCTTCCTGGCTGGGTGTTCAGGCCCATGTTTCTTGAGAGGGCTCAGTCAGGGATTTACACCAAGCAGTGAGTCAATATATTGGATGACACTGTGATAAACACTTGAGAGGAAATTATGCCTGGTTTTACCCTTACGTCAGCTTCTGAAAAACATCCGACCATCTGCCCCTTCAAAGCAGAAGCTGTGACTCTGCTTTACAGGTAATTGATCTCAAAAGGAGTTGATCTCCCTTAAGCAATGAGTCTGTGAATGCCCAGACAGTGGAGGGGAGGTGTTTCTGTGTTTGGCTGAAGCAAGGCCTCATTTTTCTTGCTGGGAAGCATGAGCAGGCCCAAACAACAAAGGCTCCACCAGGACTGTCTTGTCAGTGAGGTGGTTTAACCCCTTCAAGTTGCAGAGCTGCTGTAGGTACATCCTGAGTGAGGATGTCTGTCTATCTAGAGCTTTTGCCATGATAAATGTAATCTTTCTTTTTGTAATTGGAAAAAGACCAAAAAAAGGTTGTCAAGTGAGTTGAGAGATCTGATCTGAATTTATGTGTGCCTCGTTCCTTCGCTGGATCATGATGCAAGCTTTGTACAGTAGTGTGGGGCACTAGGGCCATGCACATGTTGTCCTAGATTTGGCTGTGGCTATGTGTTGGCTCTGTGCCAGCAGCTGAGGAAAAGCAATGAGTCTGCTTGCAGAGATAATGCCAGCTCTGCAACACAGCTAGACTGGGGGGGAACTCTGTGTGCTAATCCTTCAGCCCCTTGCACCTTTGCAAGGAAAACCCTCTGGGGACCTGCTTGGAAATAAAGAACTTAAACTGGGTTTTGGCTCCTGAAATGATGTCTGCCTTCCTGACCGTGTCCTGTCTTGGACTGGTGGCAGGGGGCCAAAGTCCTACAGGCAGTTGCCTCTGTGGGATCTCAGCAGGACTTGTGTTTGCAACGCTGCAGCCCAAGTTAGGCATGACAGGCATCTCATGCAGTGATGATGCTGTAACAGCAGCCTGCCATTTCAGGGGATCTCTGTGGTGCTGAGCTCTCTGGCAAGCATTTGCCAGGGCTTGGCATCTTACTAGCAGTATTAGTCCCATCAGAGAAATCACAGGTGTGTCCCCAAAGCACAGATTGTTTTCTGTTGGCAAGTATCTCTGCTGGTGTCCTTGCTCTTCTCTAAGGCCATGCTTCTGCACTGCCAGGTGATATGAAGCAGGGAAGCAATGCCCCAAGCTTCCACCTTCTATTCTTTTTCCATGTGGAGCACTTCCACAGCTGCCTGCACAGTGTGGTTGTTCACTAGCTGGCTGTGGGTAGGCACTTGTAGCCCCAGTGGGTGGGTATGGGGTTGGTTTGTGACATCAAGGAGTTGTGTAACACACTCGTGGCACTGGATCATCTTGTTCTTCTCTCTGTACCAAGGTTCATAAAGTTCAGGCACTTCCCAGTCACTGGGATTTCAGGCCTCAGCAGTGATACCTGATCTTCATGACAGGTTTTGATCTGTTATATATTCAGTAAAAACATTTCCAGAGCTGCTCCTGGGGCAGAGACCATGTATGTTCCTGTGTCTCTATAGCATCTAGGACTTCTGTGCTAAATGGACTGAAATAAAATGTGCTCCTAAACCCATGTGGGAACACATTGGTGTCCCCATGGTGCCTTTTAGTAAACCATGACAGTGATGATAACAGGTGTTTGTTCATCTGGCCTCCCATAGGCTGGGAGGTCATCCTTCTTGTACCTGTTCCATGGTATGTTATTGACCAAAAAAGTTCGTTCCCACTCTCCTAGCCATCAGTGGAGGCAGAATTGCAAATTTGTGTCTCTGCAGTCCAAGAGAAAATACAAAATCCATGGGCTGGAGAGTTTGCCAGATTAAATAGATGGAAAGTACTTGAAGAGAGAGGCCCTTAAACACACTTTCAAAGGAATGGAGGCAAATGTGCAGGGGTTTGAGAGTGTTTATATGGCTTTGAGTACAGCAGCAGCTTCTTTGTGGTTTGTTGGTTTAACTGTATTGTTAATGGCATGTTTGTCCTTTTCTGCAATTTTGGCAGGATACATATACTTGCAGAACCCAAGCCAGTATTTTGTGAAAGCAGTCCCAGGTAAGTAGGTGCTCAAACAGCACTTGCTCAAGGGTTGGGGACTGACTAGGGCTCAGCTGGAGCAGACCCTTGGCCATTGTCTTGCTACTCCTTTCCCCTCTGTCCCTAGAAAAGCAGACTGAGATGTTCCATACTTGAGCAGGCTCCCTTCATCAGGCTTCACTTCAATTTGCTCTTTCAAGTTCTCAGTCAAAAACCTGGGCTGGATTTGAGCCTTGCCTTTGTTGCCCCATCTGATCTGAGCTGCCCAACTGAGATGCTGTGAGGTAGAATGGTGTGTCGCGTAAGGTGACCAGACCATGGGAGCTAGGCTTTTCTGTCCTGAAAGATTACAGCCCAGCTTTAGGAACAGAGTTGCTGTCTGTGTGATGTATAGCTTGACAAGCCGGGGCAACAGTCTCTTGGTAACATCTCTTATCTATTATCTGTATGGGTCTTGAGAAAGGCTCCACAAACCCACTGCCCTGCTGTGTGCCCTGCTGTCCCGACTACCCTGGTACTCTTTTCTCACCATGGCCTCTCAGTGAGGGATGAGTAACTCCAAATTTGCCCTGGGCACAAGAGAGTAACCATTAACCTGCTGTAAAACCTCACCCACTTTCCATGGCACACCCTGACTGTAACGTTATTACTATTTTTACTGTCATACCTCTGGTATAGTTAGGTGGTAATGGTGAGGCAAAAGAAATGCTATGATGAAACTCCTCCAGGGGTTTCAGAGATGTAATGAAATGACCCCTTCTGCACATCTTCTGGTAACTAAAACCAGACCTATCACTTTAAGACCCTTTTCTTTTTAGTTGACTACAACCAGTGTTAGGAAATTCCGTGCCACAGAAGGAGAATGCTCAGGGGGTGGTAGTGGCACTTTGCAGGTGTGGGGAACCGTAGGGCACGTGTATGTGTGTGTGTGTGTGTGTGTGTGTTCCATCCTAGGCAGGGAAGGATAGCCCCAGCAAACACATTTCACACTCGTGCATGTTACTAAAATTTCACACCCTTGCTGTTCCTTCTAGGCTTGTATGGGGAGACCAAGAGACGATATGGACCCTCTCATGGGGTGCTTTGACAGCTCGACCATCTGCAAGAATATTGTCTCTGTCCAAGCCCAAGAAAGATTTTAGCAAGTACGAGTGCAGGTCAGTGATGTGGTAGCACATCCTGAGGAAGGAGGCAGCTCAGAGCATATTCTCTAGGGGGGCATACTGGCTCCCAGGGAAAGGGGAGATGCCATCTCCTCTCCTGAAGAGGCTGCCCCGCAGGTAGCTCCATGGCACTGAAACTCACCGGCTGTTTTGTGCTTGGAACAGGGGCTGTCTGAAGCAGGGAAGAAAGTGCTATGCTATAGTCACCCTGAGTACTTGACTTCCAAAATGGGGAGGAACTGGGGAGTGCTAAATTTTGGTGCGCTTTTATTTCCTCATACCCACTTCCCAGCTGTGAGAAGGACTTCTGCAACACATAGTTGCTGGTCTTATTAGAGCTCTGGGTTCCTATCAGGTGCCCTAGAAGCTTGTCGATCTCAGTCTCCAAGCACAAGGGAGCATGTTCCTCTGCTGTAACAAAAATAACCCATCCAACAGCTCTGCTTTGGTTTGAAGTAGACATATGTGCATGCATGCATTCCTTGATGGAAAGTGTATGTTGCACCTGTGAGTAGAGAGTAACTGTCTTTAGTAACTGTCCCATTTGGGCTGATGCAGCCCAGCCAAGCACCTGGACACAGCTAACGATCCCCTGCATCCTCTTGGAGTCTGACCTAAATCTTTAAGATAAGGTTAGGAACAGAGAAATCTTGCAGTGTTCTGCTTCTGGAAGGAATCCAGGTCTCTTGCCTTGAGTTAAACCTCTGCTGTCACTGCATGATGAAAAACTAAACCATGTTTTGGAATTGGAATGAAAAATTATGTAAAAAATATAAATGACCATGGTGCTGCATTACTTGAAGCCAGTCATCTGTAGCTCTGTTAGAGGAGATGAAACTCTTTTGGAGCCAGGATGGTGATTGCTAGTCTGTTAGAAGTCCTAGCAATGAGAATGGAGATGAAACTGTGTTGCATTCCTGGCTTTCCTCTACCTGGAGGGATGTTGAGACATGCATGTCTATAGTTTTCTCCCCTCTGCCACTATGACCAGTTATGGGTTCTCATCCTCCTGAGAGCTTCTGCCTCTTGCTAAAGGGATCCATATGACAGCCCTTCCTACCTTTCTGCTTACCTCTACTTGCTCCTTCCCTGGTGATGACAGGCATATTCCAACACTTATGCTTGATTGAAAGCTGGATGAACAAGGCACTAAGGGAGGTACCAAGATGAAAGGAGCTACAAGGACACGAGGTGCTGTCAAGCCATTGTAAAAAAGAGATTTCTAAATTGGCAGAGCTGACCAACATAAATGCTGCCGGGTTTTGTGGGGCAGCTTCTTTAAATGGTCCAGGAAAAGCCTAGACTTTGAAAGCAATGCAGTGAGGGTGCTTAAAAGAGGACTCTTCAGGTGCAAATGGCATTTAAAGTGAAGAAATCTCAGGTGAAAATGCCTATTTGTTCATGGCTTTTCCATGTGCACCAGCTTTTGTACATGCAGCAGGCATGGGTGTTTAACCAGACTTAGGTTACCATCTGCCAGGATCATGTTCTCTCTCAGTTGCCTTTTGCTAGCTGTTCTGTGCTACTCAAAATTTTTCTTTCAGTACAGGTGCAGACCGGTAATAGGTGGGCGTCCCCCACTAGCTAAGTTTGGCTACCCTTCTGAACGGCTACTGAGGTTGGCTGAACCTAAAAAATACCTCCCTGCTTACCTGGAGCAAAGGTGAGAGGCTAGAAAGCCTATAGGGTGCTATAGGTAGAGCCTTGGGCCTTGCAGCATCAGTGCATCTTCAAAATAATAAATGCAGGAACAGAGAATGGGTAAACAGAAGGCAAAATGCAGAGCAGGGTCTCTGCTGGGATTAGAACTTCTGGATTCTTTCATGGGATGAGTTGTACACTGGAAATGGCCACAAGACAAAGCTGCCTTCTGCTGCAGCAAATGTGAGGCTTAGACATTTCAGCTGCAGCCAGAGTGGGGAATATCTGTGGCAGGGCGATGACTCTCTGCTTCCAGAGCCCGTGAGTCCCCCGAGCAGACCATGTCCCTTGCTGCACAGAACTATAATGCCTCCCAGCGGATACTGGAGCTTGCCCAGCCAAAGGGGCTGCACCCAGACTTCATGCCAGCCAGAGAGGTGAGGAGGAGGTTGAGATTTGGAGGGTACAGGGATGCAACAAACTATCCTGAGTTTTTAGACCCTGTATAACACCCCTGGATTTACCTAGTGTATGGAGGGGAGAAGCTGTCTGGTTCTTCTGCGGTTTATGACACTGGGAGAAACTGCCTTTTCAGAGGAGAATGTTGTCTTTGCAAATCTCCTGCTGAGAGACAAAAACCAGCCAGGCTGGAGCAGCTTAGTATAAAGGGAGGCATCTGGGCTGCATCCTCTGATAAAGCAGCCTGGGAACATGGAGAAACCTGATGGAAATGGCATGTTTAGCTCTTAGGGAGTAGTCATGTTTATAGTTGGACAGCTGTGCTCCTATCTGAGTACACAGGGGGCATGAGATTGCAAATACTATGTGTATTTTAACTACATTTTACCAGAAGCCTGATTTACATTTCTGACCTTGTTCATTTTAGATGGGTCATTGCTTTGGCAGGGGTGAAAGGACTTGGAGCAATCTCAGATTGTACTCATTTCCATGGCAAAGGCTAGGTTTTCTGGATGCAGGCTCTGGGCCTGGGAAACAGGAGGCTGGGCTGGAGCAGGACTGGGCAACAGTAACCCTGTGAAAAATTTTGCGGAAGTCCCCTGCTGGAGAAGTAATCACATTTTCTGTAGGAATGCAGTTAACTGTACCAACAAATTTACCCTGAAGTCTGAGTGTCTCCTTAGCAGGGAAGTTATTTGATTTGGCCAGGAAGATGAATATAAAAAACATAGGAAAAACTTCTCTGCACTTTTATTTGGCTACACAGGCTCTCATTACAGGTGCTCTCCTCCTGGCTCTGAGTGGGTGACAGCTGGGGAATCTCTATAGCACCAAAATTACTTAATAGTTGAGGTGAAAGAAAAATATTGGATTCTGGAAAATTAAGTGTGACCATGTCTGCAGAGGAAGGGTGCTGGGATGTTCATCCTTGCAGAGAGGAAGCATGTCTCTGTGGGCTGCTGTACAAGCTCTGTGTCTGCACATCCCTCCCCCATTCTGGACCCATGCAGGTGCCAACACGGGTTTCCAGCTTTGCAACCTCAGCAAATGCATCGGTGCGGGTCCAGAAACTCGCAGAGCTCTTGATCAGGGAGTTGACCTGCTGCTCTAGGCATACCCATCCTAGTTCAGTCATCTCTACGGTAAGGAAGCATCACTCCGGACCCTACATGGACAGGACTCTTGGCAGAGGAGAGGGCACAGGTGCTCAGTCGCTTTTGGCTCTCTTCATCCAGCCCTGGGTATTGTTGCTGTCCATGAGGCTGGCGTAGCTGCTTCCTGAGCTGGAAAGCAGGACTTTGGCTCCATTCAGAGCATGAACAGACTCCCAGCTCATGTCCCCAGAGAACAGCAGAGCTGTGCCTAGCCTGCACTTGTGGGGATGGGGAGAGGTGGACAAGTGCCTAACTGGGATCTCCAGTGCTGGGGGTGGGTTGGACAAATGGCTGTGAGTAATAGGAGGCTGGAGGGCAGGTTATGGGACTGGCCAGGCAGAGATTTCTCCTTTTACAGTTTGCCTGGTGCCAAACACAGCTGAGGACAGAATCGTGTCCTATCTGCATGTAGTCAGTAACTGTGAACCTGGGAACACTGAGTTGCAGGCTGAGCACCCTTGAATGCCAGGAGTACCTCTAAGGACCTTCCTCCCCATTCTTCCACAGGTTCCCAGGTCACCTCAGAAAGCAATTGCAAGCCCTCGGACCATTGAGCTGTCAAAGCCAAAACAACTCCATGCTAACTACGCATCCCCGCGGGATCCTGAGTGGCCCGTGACAGAGGCTGCCAAGCATGCAGTGGCTACACCAAGGGTTCTGGAGCTGGCCCAGCCTAGCACAAGGTAGGTACAGCTTCCGTGTCACGGGGAAATCATCAGCTGCCAGCCCATTTTGTGTGGCTTGTGGCCCTTGTTCATTTGTATGTGGCCAGAGAGATTAGGCCAAGATTAGGAAGTTTTCTTCCACTTCCAAAATGCATGGATTTTATATGTCTCGATGTGTTAATGCTACATAGATTGCAGTTTAAAAAGGCCTTTTGAGGTAGAAGGAGAGTAAAAAGAGAAGAAACAGGAACTTTCTAATTCCAGCAGGCATTACTAGTTGGGACTTCTTAGTAATTCCAACTATAAAAAGCAACCAACTGGCAAAGGGCAGAGTGTAATACATTCATGTTGCCCTGCATGTTGCAGCTGACCTCAGCCCAGTCTGCAGGAAATGCTGGGGAGGATGTTTTCATAGAGGGTGAGGGAATGCCTGGCTATAGTGGCTGTGAGATTTCCCTCCCCTGACGACAGCAGTGAAGGTGTGATGCCTTTTACCCTCCCTTGACAGGGAAGGGCAGGCTTAGGTGGAGGTGTGGGAGCTGGCAGGCAGCTGACAGCTGGCCTTGCTCCAGTCAGGATTGACCATCCCTACCCTCTCTCTCTCCAGGTCTCGTATGGGCTTGACTACACTCAACCCACATGCATTCAGAGTGAAGGAGTCTGCTATGAAGGCAGCTTGTTCTCCACGGCTTCAAGAACTAGCTCGACCAATTCAGCACTAAGCTCCCTCAGAAATGCTCCTGCCATCTGCACACATCACCCCTTGGAACGTCACTCTCTCTGGGCTGTGCTGTGGCCGGAAAATCTCCTTGAACACAGTGCAGAGGCAGCACTCATCAGGAACACTTTCTGGGAGTTAAATAAAATCATCATTCCTTAAGAATAATCAGGGAAAATTAACAGAATTCGACCTAATGTGGGAAGACTCTCTCCCTAGGATGGGTTATATCTGGAGTTTCTCTCTTGATTGTTTTCTTGTAATAGTTTAAGAAGTAATGAAACAACTGCTGGGGGAAGGCAGCACAGGAACTGTCCTTTCATGCAGGGAAGCGTGGCAAACCAAACCCGAGAGCAAGCAGTAAGTTGATGCAACACAACTCCTGAATTTGGGTTTAAAATTTTTTGCTAAAGTTTAAACATCTTCTTACTGACACTCAAACAGAAGTGACAGAAGTAGAAATACAAAAGGCTACAATGTATGTTGAGTTGGCTTGGATTTGGGGTGTGTTTTCTCAAATGCCTGGAGAACAGGCAGATCCAGTTACGTAGGTGGGTTACAGCTCTGTGGTTCAGATACTCAGTTGTGTGACCCTGGGCAAAATAAGAGAATTCTGCACTGGGATTTTTGGAGCCTAACTCAAAAAAGCAGAGTTCCCCTCAGTGTAAGAGAGAAGGCAAGTTGCAAAGGCTAAGCAGAAAACAAGTATTGATGCTACAGTCTGCAGAACAAATTCTGAGCTCCAGTCGGATCTGTGGATGAGTCAGTTTGGCAGCTGGATTGCCACGAACAACACAGCTTGTGCAGGGCATGGCATAAGGGAGAATGCTTTTATCTACTTCCTATACAGTTAGTGTGTTTTGCACTGGCTGCCCAACCACTGGCGACAGGCTGGAGATACTGAGGCAAGAGAGATGCTCACCAGTAAGGGACAAAAGGCACAAATGAAAGCATATGGCAGTTTCAGAGCCAATGTATTTTAATCTTCCCTGTGTTAAGCTGATTCTCCTTTCAGAGGAGTAGAGGCAGGTGACCACAAACCAGAAGGGTGTTAATCAGACGATCCATTAATTGATTCAGTAATCCCCTACGCAGAGGACTTTTGAACAAAGTAAGGTCACTGGGCAATGGTACTGTTTATTTTTAGATCAGGCCTTGTCCTGTGCCAGGATAGATGAGAGTTTGGACTTCATCCAAGAGCCCCAGTGCAACTGCATTCCTCAGGCTTGAGAAAGGCCAGGAGGAGGCTGGGGTCTCCCCCTAAAGCCCCCATGCTGTGGGGGAACCCTAGCACCACCATCTTCGGCCACCCCGGGGATTAGGAGGTGTGTAGGGCTGTGTGGGCTGCCATGCATGGACACACAGGTGCCCTAGGACATGGCTGCCTATGGCTGTCCCTGTGGCAAAGGGAAAACCCACTGTGCCCACTGAGGCTTCCTGGGAAAAATGTTGCCCTTCCATTGTCATGGGAGCAGGGAGCACAAGCAGGGACGTAACACAGCCCCTCTCATCAAAAAACGTTGGGTTTTTATTACTGCGCTGGGAAACAATCCATGAATTCTTTCTCTTTGGTGACCTTTAATAGAAAGGTAAAAAAGGCATTCAAGGGGTGCTTGGCTTGGTCTGTTTATGGTGTAGGCACTTGGTTTGCCAGTATCCAGAGCCGATTAAGGCATGTTGAGCCAAACCAGGTCACCTGAACGACACACTTGGTTTTCCAGAGGCCCTGCTCTCTGGATGATCTGTACCTTAAACCTAGAATACATTGCCTCTTAGGATTGTAAGGAAAAGGAATCTTTATTTCTTCATTCTATATTTGAACGTACATCACGGCAAATTTTCTGCAAGCCTGGGACAAGGGCATGAAATTGCCTTTTCTTGTGCAGCTGCTGTTAATGGGTTGGAATTACTAGAGAGGTTATCAGCCATCAAAAGTTGTATACACCCACATGTATATGTATATATATATATGTATATGGGTTTTTTTCTGGTTATGTATGTGTTAAATAAAATTTCTATTAAATAGCAGAGTCTTACTTTGTATTGCAAAACCTATTGCAACAGAAGAACCCCAAGGAAACCCACTTTGAAGAGCTTCACCATGGTTTATAAGAGGCAAGGGGATTGGAGCAGCATCCTCTAGTCCCTGACAGACCCGCTTTCTGAGGGCAGCCCTTCAGACTTCCTCCACTCCGCCAGGCGCTGCTTGAACCATTTCTGGAGAGAAAGAACAAAGCAGAGACTGAGTGCACTGGGCTGAGTGAAGCATCCGAATAACTTTGCTAGAGGTGCAGATGTCAGCACATGGGACAAAGTGAGGGGAACTCATGGTGCTGCTGCCTTGTAGCAAGGTGCTGTTCCCAGGCAGTACAGGCAGCCAGGATGGTCGCTTCTGACTGAACGGTCTTGTAACCTACTTGTGCACCTCTTTCAAACTGATTTCACTAGCTCACTTCAGACCTTGGCAGCATGGGTGAGTCTTTTTCTTGTTGCTGTGAGTCCAGGTTTTTCTTGCAAAAACAGTAGGAGATTGGCTAAGGAGCTGGATGGTGTCTATTTAAATTACTGGAGAAGTGAAACAATCACTTGCAGGTCCAAAACTGACAGGAATCAAAAGCTCATCTGTTTCAGAAAGCATGAGAGGTACAAAACATTGGCTCTCAACAAATTTAAGATCAAATCTATTTTTTAAATTGTTTAAAAATTGTCTTAGTGTTCAGGCAATATGCACATCTATGTTAGCAGTAACTTAGCATCTGGAAGCCCATTTGAAGAGCTGCTGATGCCACTTCAAGACAGCCACAATTTAAAATATTAGATAAAATGTACCATGTTAAAGCTATACTACCTAAGAAGAAAAGTAAGAAAAGAAATATAATTCGTATGCCGGAAGCACAGCTCAGCCTTTTGTTTGGCAATGTGCCTGTGATTCCTTTTGTTGTAGCTCATTTTGTTGCTATATTTGTTCATGGTTATTTTTGAAGCTATTATGGTTCGTAATGATACAACCACAGTGCTCTCTGCAAGTATCTCTCACATTCACACTGCTGTTGGCCACATCCAGTCTATATGATTGACAGCCTAGCCTCCTCTCAAAAATTTCACTTTCTGTCCTAAACTATCATCTCATCTTTGCATCTCATTGTTACTGAATTTTTTATTAAAATGGCTGCTATTTCTAGATGATAAAGCACTCCACATATCAGGGGCGATGATTCCCTGTGTTCTACGCAACGCAGGCACTTTGCAGCTCACCACCCTAGTCTTGATTCTGTCCCTAACATGACCTTCATCTCCAGATGTCTAGGAGCATTCTAGATTAGTCGAAGAAAATAGCTATCAGGGAAGATTTTAAGACATCTACAGAGGTTTCCTGGCATATAAGGCCTGTGTTTACAAGTTGCTGTAGGAAAAAAAAAAGGAACAGTGCCATTTCTATGGAGAAAAAGATATTTTAGGGGTACTTCCTCCTTGCTGCCTCAAACAAGCAGTGATTGATACCTGCCTGTCACCAAAGCACAGTCCACTCCAGCTGAAGATTATCAGTGCAATGGACACTTGTTCCAGCATCTTTCCCTGGGACAGGTTAAATGCTGACGTTACCAGCTCAGCTTTTATACCGTTTGACTTTGCTGAGGGAAAGCCAGGCTTGGCAGCTCTCTGCAAACTGCTGCTAACATTCCAGTGGGTTGAGTTTCTTTTCTATACTCATAAATGCTGCCATGGGTCTAGTAAACACCTGCATCACAATGAGCTGCACTGCCACCTGAAGGAACTGGGAAGAAGCCATTTGCTTCTGAAGACCATGGTAGCCCACAAGTAGCTAGTTGAAGCACAGGGCTTGCTGGAATTCCCAGACAGTGGCAGCCTGTCCCTGTGGAGGGGTATTTGGAGGCCTCTGTGTCTTCTGGAGAGGCTCACAGATTTGCCTGACATCTGGGCTTAGAGATGCTGAGGCAGAGGGTGCAAAGCCTGAGCATGTCCCAGAGCACATCCTGTAGGAATTGCATCTATCCTCTATCTGTTTTTAAATTACAGTAGTTTCTTCAGACCTTAAAACCAGCAATTGTTTGTACCTCCAAGACTATCAGAAATGGTTTGGAAGAACAACATGCATGGGTTGTACATTCAGGAGCAGAAACACGTGGAGTGCAGGAAGGATGTGGGGTACAGGGAGGTTCTGTGTTGCATTAAAGCTCTGTGGGTGCAGAGGGTTGTGCTGGGGGTAGCAGAGGTGCAGAGGAGACTTGTGGGTGCAGTGAGGATTGTGCAGGGTGCACGATGATACAGAGAGTGCAAGCAGGGAGCACATGGAGCACAGAGGAGTGCAGGCAGTGTGGGGGGAACATGAGAAGGGCAGGGGCTGCTGTAGGAAGCCTGTGCGGGGGACAGATGGGTGCAGGTGTACGATAGAGAGACCAGAACAGAACAGGACAGGACAGGCAGATGTAGGGCACAGAAGCATGCAGAGGGAGTGGGGCTGGTGCCGGGGGCGGGATGAGGGGCATACACTCACCAGAGTCTGCTCCTCGGAAAGCCCGGTCTCAGCAGCAATGAGGCACAGTGTGGTGGGGTCAGGATGCTTATTCACCTTGCAGAAGTGGTACTCCAGGATCTCCAGTTGCTCTTCAGTGGGAATCATTGGCTTTTCCATGGCCATCTCCTCCTGGGGCAAGTCTATAGGGCCAGGCACTGCAGAGAGGGGCTGGTGTCATTGCTTAAGCTGGGAGTGGCCCGTGGGGCCACGCTTGCTGAGCCCCAGATTTGCCATCCGTGTCCCCACCAACCTGCCCCCTCCCGCCCCGGCTATTGTCTCTGGCTGCAGTAGGGCTCAACTCCCTTCCCAAAGACATGCCAGGGAGCTCAGCTGAGAGCACCAGCCCCCCAGCAACTCGTGTCTCAGTATCCTCACTGCAGTGACCACATGCCAGCAGTTCCCAGCACTGAGCTGTCTCACCATCCTCAGCTGGCAGGAAGTTGCAGGCTGCTCAGCACTCCTCTGGTGCTGTATTTATAGCCAGTGTGACTCCCATGGGAACAGTTCCTGTTTATAGCCGTATTTAGGCCTGGATGTCACTTAGGAGTGATGTCACAGCAATGGGCATGTTCAGGAGGTTAATTTAAAGATATTAGTTTAAAAACATTATTTATCCTCTGGGTGAAGGGACAATATCTGACATCTAACCTTGTAGGTTGTTGTTTCTTTTTCCCCTACTTCTCAATCATCAGGCAAGTTTGTGCAAAGGAATGATAAAACAGAGCTTACAAGATCTTCTGGGAGCATGGTCTTTGACCCAGCACCCATCCTATTTCCCCTCCTCAGGGTCGGTGTCCTGGTCCTTCTCTTAGCAGTGTGGCCGGACATCACATAATGATGGCCATGAGAAGGTGAGCTGCATTGTTTTAAGTAATATTTAATGTTACCACACGTGAGCATAAACAGTTAGTCCTATTGTTCCTGAGCATCACTGAACTGGTTGGTTGGTTGGTTGGTTGGTTGGTTGGTTGGTTGGTTGGTTGGGTTTTGGTGTATAAGTGTTCAAATCCTCGAAGACTGTACCCAGTGTATGTATGTTGTTCAAGCACTTGCCGCCTCTGACTGTGGTCAGTCCTAGGTGCTCCCAGCAATGTCAGCACCAAGAAGCCCATGTTTTTCTCCAGAATAACATTTGTTCCACTTGTGCTTTGCATAATCTCTGGATGATTTGGCCCAGAAGAACAAGCAAAACAAGTGCATCTTGGCTAAATCACACACCTCTCCTTTAATGGGCTCCAGGTTTGCTTTCACATGGCAGAGGGTCAAGCTTGCTAATTCAGTCAACTAAAACATGAGGCACTGCCCCCACACAGCATGCACAAGTCCCTTGATGCTGAATCACTACGGTGTTTTTGAAACCAGGCTGTGGGGTATTGGCAGGGGAGGAGCTGATTGCAAATATTTGGCCTTTCTTGATCAGCTCTCCTGCTATCCCAGTTGCCTGGCCCATCTCTGTCAGGTTGGCTGGTTGGTGTTGCTGGCTCTCCAGTGCTGCCAGGAGCCCTTGGCCATTCTTGGGACTCCTGTGGGCCATCTGCTGCAGACCTGCCCTACCTCCACACTGCAGTCTGGCTTTTCCTTCCCTTTGGGTCTGGGGTATAATCCTGGAACATCCATTATGCTGCACTCCTACTGCATAGGTTCAAACCCAATTGCTTTCTTGATTGACTGATAATTCACTTTTATGTACCCCCGGGTATTGAATGCCCCAGGGCTTTCACTTTCTGACAGAACTGCTAGGATGGAGCTCAGCTTCAAAACTGTCTTGCAGCTTGTTAAGAGCCAGGCACAGTGAGAAGCTGGAGAGATCCTCTTCTTTGAACTTTACCTCATAAAGCAAGGATGCCCCTGAGCCTCCTCTGGAGAAAGTGCTTTGACTAATAAAAGAATCCTTTGGCATTTGAGTAGGGGCTTATAAATAGACCAGGGCTGGTTGTGAAACAGCCCACTGCTTGAGTCACTTGGTAAATACCAACTGTAACACAGTGGTTGTATAACATTGGAGTACCTCTGAGCATGATGGAGTGCTGGTAGACAGTATCACCCACCAGCCCTGGGTGGACTGAAGCAAAACCATCTTTAACCCCAGGTACTGCAAGCCAAGCTGGCCTTGTCTGCAGAGTGTTGCAGCTACCTGGGTTTTCCTGGGGTCAGCTCAGTTCAGATGTATCCATATAGGAAGGGGGCAGTCATAATTCAGTTCCTCATTTATACGAAGTAGTCTGCTAAATGCTGCTCACCTACCTTAGATGCTTGCAGACCTCTGGAAAAGATGCAGGGGTAGAAGGAGGTCCCCTGGACTTGAGGTTCGCTCTCCAGCACTGTGGCTGCCAGGCTCTCCATGAGGTCAAAATGCAGGTGAGGCCAAGCTCAGGCCACCAGTCCTGCCTCTCCTTTTTTCAGCACACCACTGAGTCATCTGCCCTTCTCAAAGAAAACCCAGACACAAAGGGATCCTCATCACCTCCAGATCATGCATCTAGCTCAGGCCACCAGCAGCAATGCTTTGGCAGTTCATAAATCATTGTTTGCAGCCTGCCGCATTAATGTGCGTTTATGCGTGTGCATGGATTTGCATAGGGAACACATGCTTCACCTTTTGTGTTTCACCTGCACAGCTATTTCTGCTTCTCATTATTTCCAGGTTCCTGAGGCATTTCCCCATAGGACATAGTGTCTTCTACCTGCTGGCAGCTCAGGGTGCCCCAGAATGTGATATGTGATGCCTGATGGCTTTTCTTTTTGTCCTCTCTACTCCTGCTCTGGAAGGAGAACAGTTTTTACCTCTCAAGGTTGTCAGATGGGTTTCAGGAAAAGGCAAAAACCCTGGGTCTCCTGGAGGGCTTTGCAAGTCTCCCCACATCATTCCACTATGTCCTGGAGGCTTTCAGGAGCCATGTGACCCCTGTGCAGCATATGGCCTCTAGCACTTGGCACCTCCTGGGTGCTAAAAATCGGGGGTATATGACATGACTTGAGGGCACCAGGAGTGCCTAAATGCCCTGACTGGCCCTATTGAGACCACTAATCATCTGCCCACTACTTAAATGGAGCCTCGTTTAAGCCCAGGCATGCAGCCTGGCCTTCAGGCTGTCCAACATCTCTGTCCTGTACAGGAAAGGTGTCTCACATTTATTTAAGCCTGGTAGAAATATGGAGACTCACAGCTGTTAGGCTTAGCTGCTGAAAAGTATCACTTCTCACTGCTTTTTTCCTCTTAAATTTTTGACAACATTGAATAAAAAAGGCTTTTTCAGTGCAAGGAATGTTAGCCATTTAGAAGGGCTGTGGGGCTGCAGTTGTCATTCAGCTGGGATTTACTCACCCAGGCAGAAATGACAATGCCAGATACACTGTCACAGGGAAACCTCCACACCTCCTCTGTCCTAAGTATCAAACTAAAGGACCCCTGGGGAATTCACTCTTGGCTTTGACTGTCTTGGTTTTAGGTAGAGCAATGTGACAGCAGAAACTTGCAAGTGGTTCAGCAGTTGCCTGGGCTGTGGGCAGCTCCCGCCAGCATTGCTATGTACATGACAGCACCTGGTGCTACTAATGTGGCTGATAGGGCATTAAAATGCACCTCCAGGGTCATTTTGGAGTGAGAAGACAAAAGGTAATGGCTGATGGACACAAGTTGCAGCAAGAGAAAATCTTATTATAAATATATAGTACTCTGCCCATGTCCTGTGGTTGTACCTAGCTCCCCAGAAACACCCTGGGGTTACTAGCAGGACTCCTAGCTCTGGCCTGAAATGGGAGAAGACATCTTTCTGTCTCCCAGGATGCTTGCCCTGCACTGCTAGTGCAGTCAGCATTTACTATCCTGGCAGAAATCTACCACTTTTCCAGAAAAGACATGATCTCTCTTTGCTCAGCTTTGCTTTTTTGAACAGTTGTCACAATAGCTAGCTAGCTGTGCAGCTTTCTAATGATTTTACTGCACCCAAAGCCCCTAGAAATCTCTCTGAGCAGTAGTTCCTGCCAAACTAATGGGGCTTCACAGCCTCTGTTGGGTTTCTTGACCCCTTTCCCACTGCTCCCACTGTCAGGGCTGGGATGTGACTGGAGGCATCTGCATCTGCTTGCAGCTATTTCCTCGACACTGCAGGGGATCAAAATGGCACTCTCAATGCAAACCCTCCCTTGCTCTGCTGCAGAGCCATGTCCTGTCAGCCTCCTGCTGTGGGGTGGCTGTGGATAACATCAGCCAGCATGGCGCACAGGATAAGGTGGGACAGAGGCTTTAAAAATTAACTGCGCCCTGCCATAAATAAGGAAAAAACACCTGTCATGCATCCTGTAAGCTACCCGTCCAGTCTTTTAGAAGATAATATCACATGAGAACAAAGCAAACAGGAGCACAGCCGCTGCTGCAGCAGAGGCAGGACCCCGTGGTGGCCCCTGCCTGGGGTCTCTCCTGCCTGGGTGCCCTTCTGCCTGCCCCGGGCATGAGCCTTCCTGCCCTGCTGGGTGCAGCTCCGACCTTCTCAGCATCGGCACGCACAGGGCAGCTCATCCCTCCATCCCCCCATTCGCAACTGCAAACCCACCCCAGCACCCCCAGCTCACAGCCTGTGCTTACCTGGAGCTGGCAGGGAAGGGAATTGTGTAAAACAAGAACCCCGCAGGTCCCTGGGTGACTGCTTAAGTATCTGTGTGTATGTTTGACAGGCGGAGACCTGAAAAACCTGCCGCAAATCACAGGAACTCCAGCGATCCACAGCCACTCTCTGGTCTGGTAGTTCAGGTTTGGCACTCGCTCTCTTTGGCAGGGCTCCGCGCGTGGTTCTGGGCGCCGCGGGCTTCTCGGTGGCCCGGCAGCCGTCGGAGCGCGTCCCGCCACGCTCGGGGCCCCAGGACGCGGCCCCAGCCGGGGCTGCTTCCTGCGGGGGTACAGGAAAAGTGCAGGCGGGGTGCGGCGGAAACTGCGCTTCGTACCGCGGAGCTCCAGGCGAGCCCGCACGTCCCTCTCGGCCGGGCTGCATCCCGCTGCGCCGCGGTAAGGAGCCCCGCTCCCACCTTTGCTGATAGAGCCCGGCAGCGCTCGCTGCTGTGCAGGCTGGATTCTCATCTTGCTTTAGTGTTTTGCAAATTATGTGTCCAGGTTTAACATTATTGAGTCTGCTGTCACTTTAGTCAGCCCTGTGATCCCGCCAGGTTAGGTATAAGGGCAGGACTGGGTCCTGGATCTGTCCTGCTGCTGCAGCCCAAGTGCCCTCAGAGGCACAGCCCGGCTGGAGATAAGGAGGAGAGCAAGGCGTCCTCCTCTGCCAAAGACCTCTCCATTAAAGTGCCCAGGATCCTGCAGTTCCCAGTGGAGTGGTCTGGAATCATTAGACAGGAGCTTAAAAAGAGGCATCTTGTGGGGTGGAGTGCAGTGGGGAGGGGCTGATTTTTCTCTCAGTTTATAGACAGCTGGAAGGGGATAATGGAAAATCAGAGAGGCTGAAGAAAGGGCTCAAGAAAAGTATAGTTTGGGTACAGTTTGCAGTGGCTGAGATTAACTGCCAGAGCAAAACTCAAACTGGCACAGAATGCAAAAGCTGTGGAGCTGGCTAGAGCCAAAGGCAGGGAGCCCTGACCCTGGGGACAAACCCAGGCAAGAAACCTGCCATAAGTTTAGCAGTGAGCCAAGACCGTCCTGAAGAGGTTTTGTAATGTTGGGAGAAACATGGGCCAAGGCGAGGGGATTGCAAAGAGCTCTGTGCCAAAGGACAGGCAGACATGTACCAGTTTTCCTAGCAGAATGGCATTGATCAAGCAAGATCAGGGTATAGTTTCACTGCCTGATAAACCAAATGGTGCTGTTCAGTGGCTGCCAGAGAGCTTTTGGGGGAAGGCTTGATCCTGCATGCCTTGGGCATGCACCTGGCCAAAGGAATATGTCCTGTTTATCACTGGTGCTAAGCAACAGGAGCACGGGTAGCAATGGGTGCACACAAGCAGATTGGACGATGTGTCTGTGGGGATGGCTCCAGGACCCATGGCTAGGAGCATCAGGGTACATTCAAGGAGGCTGGAGCAGACCCCTGCAGCAGGACTCAGTCTTGAATTTCAACCCCAGTGTTGGAGGTCCAGGCAGAGGTTCTGAAATGCATACTGACATGTCCTTGGGGCAGCTTTCAGGGATATTGTTGCTTATCTGCCTCATGTCTGTGCTTTGCTCTGGCATCTGCTCTTGGCCAGTCTTGGTGACAGGACAGATGGGAAAATATTCTGGTCCAAAAAAGATTTTCGTATGTTTGTATGCTGTCTTTTTTTTCCTTCCGTGCATGTGTCCCAAGCTTTGCAAAATGTGAGTAACCTGGCCCACAGGAACAGGATAGGCTCATCTCTTCCCTTATTACTGTCAATGGGGAGAAAGCCTTTAATGTGGAAAAACCCTTTTCTCTTAGCCTGTGAACCCAGCCTAGACTTGCACTGGGAGCACTGGCAGTGACGTGCTTCAGGCTAAGATACCCCATTGAAATGGTTTCAGAGGTGCTGGGAGTCCTGCAGTGACAGTGTGAAAGTCATGTCATTAATCTGTTCACATCTGGCTGGCACAGGTTAATACTTTTCTGACCTTTTCTAAAATCTTTTAGGCCCCATTTCTCCTCCTGGGAGAGGGTTGAAGTACTGCTGGAACTTATGCCTCACCTGGTATGAAGAGATCCTGTCCCCAGGGGATGTCCTTTGTCAGCAGAATTAGATTAAATAGAAACAAAATGAAGGGTGCATCCAGGCCCATCACAGAGACTTTTTTCCTGTTGAGAAGAAGTACAGCTGATGTGATGTGCATTTGACAATTTTGCATAATACTGTGGCATTGCAGGGAGGGGTTGGCAGCTGCAGCCTGCATTCAGCACCCCACTCCTCTGGATCCCTCTTGCAGAGGCTTAAATCATCCATATTGCTCCATGGCAAGATATTGGCTAAAGTCACATTTGGGGGGAAGCTGGGGTGGGCATTCAACACACAGCTCATGCCCATCCTGGCCCAGTTGTTGTTCCCTTAGCACTGTATGGAGACAGAAGGGAAAAAAACATGGAAAGGAGAGGGGGAAGCAATTTGTCAGGCCATCAGGATAGAATGGGATATAACATAGCTTGTCTCACTTGCTCATATGTCCTCCTTTTCATGCATGTGTCTCTCTTGAATCTTGCCATGTTTTCTTTCCTGAAAACAAGACTTAGCACCAGCACCCCTTGTCTGGGGATTAAGCAGAGATTTTTTTTTTCTTTTTCTGAGTATGTGAATTTAAAAATATGTGCTTTCCAGACTCCATCCCAACCCAAGTGTCAGAGAGAGCGCAAAAGCTTCCTTTCTCCCTCTGAACATCCCAATGAAAAGGAAAACCTCAAAAGCCATCTTCTGTTTTGTTTACCAGTGTTTTTTGTTCTTTTGATGTGCTAGGGTTTTCTGGCCTCTAATCCAAAAAAAAAATGTGGCTGGAAACAATGCTTTACAGAATATTTTGGCTTCCATTCAGTTAGAGTTTTCTAACTAGCCAGTACTGACTTGTAGGACAACTCTTGCAGCTAACCAGATGAGACTTCCACCTCCATACCCCACTTGCCCCATAACAACATAAGAGATTGGCTGTTCTTCAGGGTGCAGCTGGCAATTGCCTTTGTTGGACATCCCAACACACAAGAACCTGAGTCATTGTTCTTTTGATCACTTTTTTTCCCTAGGAGAGCAGCAACACTGGTTGCACCCCAAGAGTCAGCAGCACACAGTGCTTATCCAGACCATGCCCTGGACAGGGGGAAGAGGAGGTGGGTACAGGTGGCTCTTTGCTGCTGGAGCAGAGCTGCTGGCCTGGGCTCAGCAACTGCCTCTTCTGCTCTCTCCTTCATGCATTTTCCTTTATTTTTAGTGGGCTGGGTTCAACCTGTCTCTTCTCAGCAGTAGAACAGATCCAGGCCGGACAGATACTAATCATGTGTGACTTCCAATAAGACCCCTACCTTTACTTTGTCCATGGGATACAGTTGTGTGGATAGAAACTGCAGTGTTTTATTATTCCTCCCGTTGTTCCAGTACTTCTCAGAGAACAGTGTCATCTCATTGGTATTTCTATGCGCAATCTCTGCCTGAGGTAGAGATTCTTCCCTACTCTCACTTACTCTTACTAGCCAGATTGTTTTGAAGTGACTAAACCAGGAGTTGATACATGCAGTTCCTTGCCGGGAGGATTTTCAGCAGCGCTGCCATAGCTCGTAGGCAGAACATGCTGCAGCATGCAGAGACAGCCAGCAGGGCATTATCACACGTGGGAGCTGCTGCCATGCCCAGCCCAGGAAAACACGGGCTGCGGGACTGGTGAGAGGCAGCAAGGGAGTAGGACAGAGTAGACCTGTAGATCCACTCTCTACCCTGAGAGTGCCAGGGGTATATGCAAGGGTGCGAATGCCCTTCCACAGAGTTGGATGGCTGTGCATTTTCTAGGGAGCAAGTCAGGGAGATGGGAGGCTGGAAAATGTCTGCTGAAATCTGTTCTGTTCTGAATCTCTAGGCTGAAGCTGCCTGGTTTTGGAGATCCTGACTCAAATACTTCAGTGATCAAATACTTTAAGTCAAATACTTCAAGGTCAATGAAGGGACCTTATCCCTCCCTAGAGCAGGGATGAGTTCTATCCAAACACTTGCCTGCCATCAACATAGCCCTCTTAGTTGCAGCAGGAATGCTATCCTGAAGACTGACTTCGAGGATTTCAGCAGGGCAAGTGTGGGTGCTGACCATCGCAGACTTTCCTCAGTCTTCACCATGAGGGATAAGGACCATGTTTTCCCCTGTGCTGTCCCACACCAGGGACCCCACGGGTGCCTGGCTCTTGTGCCCACCTCATGGCAGCAGTGCCATGCAGCTGGCAGCCTGTGGTTTCTGTTAGACCGGTTTGGGCAGGCAACTGTGGAGAGGTGGCACTGGTGCCACCAGCTGCTGGGGCATTGTCACAGATGATGAGCAGGATGGGTTATCTCTGTGTGACACACACCACAGCCCCTGTGGCACCCGTGGTGCCCTGTGACACTGGCAGACAACTAGAATGGCTTGCAGAGTGACAATAAACAGGAAGGAATGTAATGGACACTCTGCTCTACCTGCTGAGTGTCGGGGAGTGGCTTCAAGGGCCCTAAGCAATTAACTTTAAAAATTTTGTTCGGTTTAGCAACCTGGTTGCTAAAGAGGGCTCCTGAGAAGCTGGGACTGACAAGGGATGCTAGCTGCCCACAGTCTTCTCTACACAGCTGGGCTTGGGGACAGCTGAGTGAGTACAACAGAAGCACTCACAGATGCCTTCCTCATTGCTCTGACACCCCAGAGTGCAGGTCACCCTCAGTGGGACAGCCCCTGCTCCTGGAATCTTCCCCCTGCTCAGGCAGTCCACTGTCAGAGGGTTGGTTGTGTCTCGTGTGCCTGGTAGAGAGGCTACAGGATGGAGGAGGGTGCCCTTGTCATCCATGTCTCTCAGGGTATGGTAACTGGGCTGGTGGATGGGGATGCTTTCCAGGGAAGGAGTATCGGAGCAGGGTGCAGTGCTGCAGAGGCAAGCAGCTGGAGAGTGCTCAGACCATGGGAGAGCCCAGCAGGCTCAAACAAGCACAAACAGCCTATGAAACCTGAGCTAATGAAACTGTAGCTGCACCACTGCTTAGGGAAGTCACACTCTTGTCACAGCACATCTTCTAGCACCTTGTCCTGCTGGTGGAATGTGGTTTGGGGGACACTCAAGGCTGGGGGACCAGTTCCCATCAACGGTGAGGGCAGGTTCTGGAGGCTCACTGCCAATCTGTGGCTGTTTGAAGAAGAAGGAAAACTTCTGGCACTGACTGGGATTGCTCTCATGATGCTCCAAGTGTCTGTGTGCCTGTCTCTTGGCTGGCTGGTGCTATTATACAGCCAGTCTGTCTGGCTTCTCTGGGTGGGTTTTTCTCCCTTCTTCAAAGGCTGTTTCTTGTCCTAGGCCTAGTGCTGGCTAGTAAGATCTTCTCCAAGGAGGGCTTTATGTAGGGCCATATCTCCTCTTTCTTAGGTCTCTGGCCTGGCTGCAGAAAGCCCTGCTCAGTGGGGTGGGCACAGCAGGGCTGAGCTCAGGGACCCCACTGGAGATCTGGGTCCCCTGTGCTACTCCTGCTGTCCAGCACAGGCCTATCTGCATGGCAAGGGAACACTGGAACAGACTGTCAGGGGTTTCCAGAGCCTGCTTCCTTTTAAATATACTTCACATAGCAAATACTCTTTTAGCAAGACACTAATTGTAACCTCTACTGCCCATCCACCTGTTCTGCACATAGAAATGGATTTGCTGACTTGTGTGCCTGACCATGGTAAATATGAGCCATGGCGAAAATGAAATACACAAGGGGCCAGCTCCGCTCTCTGTGCCCAGCCTGCTGTTGCATTGGAAGTGTTGGTGACCTAGCAGTAGGGACACACAGGAGACACCTGGTGTGTAACTGCTCACAGCCCACTGGTCTCTGCCAGATGTTTTTCAGTCCTGTCATGTAGCCGTGGAATGGGGTGTTAACCCCTTAGATGTGGTGGAAATAAGATGCACAGCTACATGGTCATCTCTCATGATAGGAGAGAGAGAGACAAGTTTATTCAGAAACACAGAGGTTTTTATAACATGACTCCCAACTCCAAGAGCAGAAAAAGATGATTGGTTCAGAGAGAAGACACCCCATTCCCAGGGCCTGGTCACGCACCACAACAGGTGTTCTATCTTGTTATTAATTCCTCTCTGTTTTGACCAAGTTATCATCCTGGGAGAGATTTTCCCTGGCCTTCAGCTGGACCAGCTTATCAGGCTGGGAACAGAGCTGAGAAGCTCTGGCCTGGAATATTTTTCAGGCTAGCTCTCTTAAATGAGTACCTACACTGTCATTTCTGAAGACCTGGAGGTTTCTTGAGTCTCTGAAAGTGTTTTATCTGTACTGAATAAAGTACTCTTATCACTCCCTAATGGCAGGCTGTTGACCCTAAACACTAATTCCATTATGTTTTCACCCAGGGAAATTGAATGCAAGAGATGGAAAGTTAGGCAGAAGGCTCAGAGGCATTTTTCTGCTGAGCACTTACACACAGCACTCTGAGGTGATAACTGAGGTGTTTTCTCATAAGTAGTCACACCTGTTGAGGTGGTTCTGGTGGTTCTGATAACACCCGATTTGGGCAGCATAGGTGCTGGTTGCAAATGCACCAGCTTGTTGCTATTGTAAACTGCAGAATAAGTGAGGTGGAAATGATCTCTCCAGGTCTCTAGTCCAACCTCCTGCTCCAAGCAAGGCCCTCTAGATCAGGTGGCTTAGGATTGTGAGCAGCAGAATTGTGAACATCTTGAAGAATGCTGTTCCCAAAACCCCTATGTGTTCCTGTTCTAGTATTCCTTGTGGGAAATAAATTTTTGCTGGTATTTAACAATTTTTTGCATGTATACAAGATCCCTATTCTAGCCTATTATTACTTATATGTGTTTTTTTTTGCCTTACTAGTGCATGGCAGAGTCTAAAGGCAATGTTTGTCAGGGGACAAAAATGGTTCTTTCCCTCCCCATGAGCCCAAACAGTTTTCTTTTCAGAGTTCAAAACCTCATTTTCCTCTTCCGATGACTTTTTAAGAGGATATCCTTCTTTCTCTGTGTAGGAGTGGATGAAATCCCCAAAATATGCAGGTTTTTCCTCTTTTCAGACTCAGTCACATAGCAACAGGTGGTACTAGGAGTTTACAGATCCTTATGCCCAGAGTTTAGGAAATCTTCACTTTGGCTGATCCATGGAGATGACTTGCTTATTACCTTGTCCTATTTGATTCTGACACGAGTACTATCTAGTTCTCAATAGATAGTCAACTTTTAAACTTTGATTATGGTTGCAGATCCCTAAATTCTCCTGGAGATACTGGCTGGTCATGGCATGGATGAGTGCACTGTTTGCCATGTAAAAAAACTGTCTGGGTGGCAGGACCTGAAGAGTGTTGGTGAATGGAGTTACATCCAGCTGGTGGATGATCACTAGTGGGGTTTCCCAGGCTCAGTGCTGGGACCAGCGCTATTTAATGTCTTTAACAATGATCTGGCCACAGGGATTAAGTGCATCCTCTGGGCAGAGGGCAAGTCGACAGTCAGAGAAAGCACCAGGGACACTGTGGAGGCCAGTGGGCCTCCCACAGCTCTGCCGGCAGCCTTGCCCAGGGGGAACGACCCTTGAATGCAGTGTCCCCCTGAATTGGCTGTGATTAGCTTATCTCAACCCTCCTAGAAGGATGGTCCTTAGGTTGGGGCTTTCTGCCTCCACAGCTCACCATGATAAGATGATGAGCTGTGGAGGCAGAAAGCCCCACAACCAAAGAGCTTATCTCTCTCCCCTAGAGGGTAAGCCCTTAGGCACTCCCTCTTATCATGTGATCTGTAGTTTTGCTCCCGGCATGCTTTTCTGTTACATGTTAATTTGTTGTGCCCCATTGGCCCTTCCCCCTTTGTACCACCCCTGAGCCCTCAGACCATTCGCTGTTGCTCTACCCCGTCCCTCTGGCTATCCTATATCTGCCCTGCTCACTCCTGCCCTGGAAACCAGTTAGTCCCTGGACCCTTGGAGGAAGAGGAATAAATCTCGCCTTGGAACCCCACAACCGGCTCCCGTCTCTTCTCTCCTGCATCGACTGAAGCGGAGCACTCACAAAAGAGTGAAATCACTCACTGTCTGGAAGTGAGCCGGAGGATGTGCTAGTGCCTCAGAGACGTCCTCCAAGGACGCTTCTCCAGAAGGTCGCGGCACTCCACCAGCACCCTAGGGCCTGCCACGACAGTCAGCTATCCCCCAAAGGCTTCAGGGATCACACTATGCCCTAGTATCCATGTTAATCCTTTGTAACCCATCGGTTTTTCCCCCTTGGTACCACTCTTGCTTTCCCCTATAAAAACCCCAGTTTTTCCCCCAGTTCTTGAGGGAGCTGTCGTCCCTGGCTCCCTTCACAGAGCTGCTGGATAATAAAGGAATTTCTGTGGAATCGCCATACGACACTCCTGAGTTGGCCTGGGATAGCCTCACAAGCAGAGCTGAAATCACTGATCAGAGCTGATCACTTGTGGCCACAGTCCACAGCTTGCTGAGGTTTATCCAGCAGCTAGGAGACCTGCCAGAAGACCCCCTTAGAAGGCAGTCCCTCAGTGGGACCCTCTCTCTGGGAAGGTTGGCAGCTTCCCGGGTCTGGAACATCAGATTTCCACGGACCGTCTTAGCAGCCTACAGGACACAATTTACATTTTGCTTGATTGTCAGGATTTTTATTTAGTAACACAACTTACTGGGACTTAGCAGTGTTAGGTTTACAGTTGATGATCTTAAAGGTCTTTTCCAACCTACATAATTCTATGATTCTTAGCAGATAAACTTAATCACTGGTGTGACTTCCCATTCACAACCTCACATTTCACTACAGCTTTGTGTATCCAGCTATATTTATGTCTCCTACCATAGGCCTAGGGAAGGCAGAAACAGTGTGGGGCAAGAAAAGCTATGAATCCTATGTAAATGCAAAGCTGATTTTTAGACATTTGGAGAGAAGCAAGCTACTTGGAGTTTCCCAAAGCTTACCAGAAGTTAAGAGTGTGCATGCAGATAGCTAAGGTACAACAGCCCCAAAGCCTCCTACAGAAGCCACTCCTCTTTGACAGATGCTCTTCAAATGAAGAGAAAGGGTTAACTTCAAGTGTCCATTTACAGACATCTGCAAATTGCTGGATATCCAAAATATTTGATAGGGACTGGCAGATAAGAAAGGACTTCCAGAGAACCCAGACCCTTCCAGCACAGCAGTTTGAGGCTTGCTGCAATATCCCACAGAATCTACAGTGACATCAGATATTACTAGACAAGTTAAAGACCTTAGTCCCAGCCCTATTCTCTGCTCCTGAGTGCTTCACAGTAGGATTTTTCACTGGTGAAGCTGGAACAGTCTAGCTTATGTAGGAACAGATTTAGGTCAACTCTAAACTTTTGCACCTAATGTCACAAAGAAATATTTAGAACTGCTTAAAAAAAATTAAACACATGTATCAGATTCTTGCATAATTTTTCATCAGTTGACTGAAGAAGCACTTACAAGGGTTAATTTTTCCTTGATGTAAAGATGAGGCACTTTCACAGATAAAAGTTGTTTTTTTTTTCTGAGGTTATCTAGCTAAAAATTCCCTGCCCAGAAACCTACACTTCTTCTATAGATGTTTAGAGTTTAGAAAATGAAGCCATTGCTACGTGACCAACTCGAAAACCACAAAGCTAAGCTAGAAGCCAGTGCAATCCTACACATGGTAATGAATGCCACAGCTTCATCTGTGAATCAACGTTTCTATCAAATTGTGTACCATGGAGTCTCCTCCAAAAAGACATACTTGGATTCAATGATCAGGAAAAAGCAGGTTAACTTTGCCAAGTAAATGAGATTTACCATGTATCAATGACACTAATAATTGTACAGTTGAAAACAAACAGCTCCTAACAGAACGTTTATGCATTCAAATGATAATGATTAATAAAAACCCTTTCCTACACCCCCTAGTGAGAATACAAAATGAGATTTAAAAGAAAACAAATGCTGCCGCCTAGAGAGCAAGCTGGAAATCCACAAATCCAAGCTCTTTGTACTGACTGTCTCCCACAGGATTCAGACATGGCTTTCCCTTCTGCTCTTGCTCATGCTTCTGTGTCACCCAGGAGAGATTTCTCTTTTCCTCTAGATACCGGTGTTACTAACCAGTTACACCTCTGGTGGAGAAAGCCTGCATACCCTTCAAAGGGTGCCTGAAGCAAGGGGCTGAGCACTTCCAAACTACTCACAGCCAAACTGGGAGCTCGAGCTCAGCTGTCCCAGAAGACACACACACTGTGCCTGCTGAGCAACAGTATGTGGAGTTCAGGGGACTTCTAAAAACATGTTTCCTGGGCAAATTTAAAAACAATTAAAATTCCATAGGAGGGAGAGTGGGGAATTTAATCAGTTAAAAAAAAAGCTCTTCTTGTAACTCAGCCAGGGGGGAAAAAAGCCATTAATCTCCACACTTCATTAGCAAAAGCCAGTAAGGCTCTTCTGACCTCCCTTTGATCTATATGGATGGCTGCACATTCTCCTCGCAGTGAGATCAGGACCGTGCTGATCCTCTGAAGCTAGAAAATAAAAAATACTAATCAATCAAAATATTGTTCAACCACCTGAACTCAGGTAGAAAAAAGATCCTTTCTTGATTCACAATCACGCCATTCAGCTAGCGTAACTCCTTGTTACCCTCACACGTGTAATAAGCTAATGGGAATGCTTGCCATAAGGTTGTTGATGTCTAAAGACTACAGTAACATCCTTCTATGACACTGTATTATGAATTATGCTGTGAATCTGTTATTATTATATTAATATTATTATAAGCTATGTTATGAAGCTGTGTCAGGGGAGGTATAGGGTGGATGTTAGGAAAAGGGTAGTTGGGCACTAGAACAGGTTCCCCAGGAAGCACCAAGACTGTCTTGAGTTCAAGAAGTGTTTGGATAATGCTCTAAACATGGTCCTAAATGTAATGTACAGTTTTAACTTAAAATAATTAAATCCATTGTACTGAAATTCACCATATTTTTAAGCTATAAGGCTTCATAAACACCCAGCCGGGGTACACTACTGTTTTGGGTTTTTTTTTTCTTCTGGCCCTCCAGTTGTGCCACACATGACATTCCTCCATCAGTGATTAGTCTTTGCTCAAAGAAAATTAAAGCAGGCATGTGTTGGAAGGTGAGGATAGTTTTGAGCCTTTAAAGGAACTGTAAGGCAAAAACATTATTGTTTTTCAAACCTGAAGTCACTGACCTGAGAATGGTCCTCAGGCATGAAATGTGCTGTACATCTCTGCCTGCACTGCTGCTGCCCAGCAAAGCCTGACAAAGCCATTGTCTGGGGCCAAGGGGAGAGTAGGTGCTGCTTGGCTGAGATCAAAGGTAGAAGCCACCTGTGTATTACCAAGCACTGGAGCAATCAACATGCAAAAAACAGGTGTTCAGTGGTACAGAAAGGAACAAACCTAAGGTATGTGCCCATATCCATGACAAGTACAAGGAGAGGACCAAACCTCAGTTCTTGCACACCCTCCCTATGGGAAGGCCCACCAGAGCAACTCTGGAGTGCACCCCTTCACAGGAGTCTTCAGCTTTCCAATTTTGCTTTGATGTTTGCCACAGGAAGTGGCTCTTGGGTGCCAGCCAGGCCAGTGACATCATGGCCCCAGGGAGCAGCGCCCAGAGGGACAGGGACCTGGAGGGCAGTGCATGCCCCCCGCCCATGCCTCCAGCATTCCAAAACAGCCCTTACTTGCAGGAAGAGCAGAGGGTACCCAGGTCACTGCCCCCCACCAGCTGGACCTGCAGATAGGGAGCCAGGAGCAGAGGCTTGGTACATGTCAGGTGGCCATCACCAGTTTGGTAGTCATCACATGAAACCCCTTCAGTGGCTCTCTCTAGGGGTCGCTGGCACCTGTGGGCTCAGAATATCCCAGAACCAAAGAACACTGCCTTTGACAGAGATGCTGGGTCCTCCTTGATCCCAGGTGGGGCTGTGGGAGTGGCACTTGGTACCCATTCACTTCCTTCCTTGGTGCACTCAATCCCTTCTCTGGACAACTGACCTACTGGTATAGAGTCAGAACATCTCTTTCTTATGATCCATCTTAAGTAAGAAAACAAATCAGGGTTCAGGTTATAACTGTACTATGGATATGTTTACAATCACTGGTTTTAATACAGTAAACATACTTTAAATATGCAAGCTTGTTTATTAAGACAGGCTACATAGAAGGTACACTTAAGACATTGTTTCCATTTGGATTGTCTGTGACTCTCTTATTTCCTTGAAAAATGACCAATTGTCATATCAGCAATGTCCCTTTCGGAGAATTTCTATATTCGTGTGATCTTCACTGCAAACAGAAGAAAAATATATTAGAAGAGGAACACTACTTCAATTTTACAGACACATTTTATAAAGTGTACCCTCTCATGTCTATGTGTTCAATTAAATGTTGTGATGCATTAATTGCATCACTTACTGTAAGCATTACCACAAAGTAACCATAATGCAAAAATTTATGAATCACATGCACAAAATGAGTATCTTACCACAGGCTTTGCTACCTATAAAAACCTGATAAAACCATCTGCAAATCTGAGAATTGTCAAACCACATGACAAATCGCACCATGAGGACTAACATGTCCATTACAAAGCACTAATGTAAGTTAAACTTTGCAGTCTCTGAGGTGTGAACTAGTTCTAATGCTTACAATACTTCCCCCTTTCACAGGGGAATTCAGTGGGAAGGGTGTGAATCCTGATGCACCTCTGCATCTGAGGCTTCACTCAATTTTGAATGTGTGGTTCTCTGAATGCTGGAATCTTTAAGGAAATTTTAGCCAAGTACCTCCCTTAGCTGGGGAACACTGGTTCGGATTTTCTGCAAGTCCTACACACAGTATTTTGGGGTGCTCCATTTACAAATCTCAATTTGCCAGGCAAGTGCAGACAGAAAAAGGAAGTAATAGAATGCAAATTGTCCCAGATCATCAGTTTCTTTCTTTATCTTAGTAGAATCAAGCTGGTTTACTCTCCATGAAATTCAAGAGACTCATGTTTACCCAAAAGCAGGTACTAATAGTTTTATCAGGGATCTTTTAATCAGAAGGCGGTGGAGCAGATCAAAAGGGCAAAATCAAGGCCAGGGGATGTAAAACACTGGTAAGGATATAGTAAGTTCCAGCTGAAGGACAGCCCTTATGCTAAACCCTGCAGAGACAGCTCAAGCTGCTGCATCTATTTCCAAAGAGTGCATGTTGCTGTCGGACTAGGTTTAAACTAAGATCAGATGTTGTCATTGCTACTGGACACTGAGTGTGGAAGAGACCTGAAATTTGCATTTGAGCACCCACTTAAGAATAGATTAAATCTCAGCTTTAAAACAAGAAAAAAAAAAGTAGGTAGAAAACCAACTTTGCTCTTACAGTTAAGGGGCTTCACTGCAGAGCCAGGATGGGGAGGGTTTGTGCTGCACCTTTGCTTCCGGTGTCTCATGTTATCATGGATCAACTGCAGCAACTTCTTCTGCAGCACTCGATTCACACAGGGCTCTCCAGGTGCCCAAACAGTCCTTCATGGCTAAAAGAGCTCATGGACAGTACTGTCTTGGCCATCAAGAAGTACAACTCCCTCTAAAAAGTCCCTTCATGGGGTTAAATATGAGCTAGAACAAACCTGCAAGTTGGCCATTGAGAATCATTCCAAGTTAATTGAGAAGTGACTGTTTTGTAATTTAGCACTGGATGTGTCCCTATATCTGTTTCTATATCACCACATTACACTATTTCAGCAACTGGTCATGCAACTTGCTAAATAGGACAGAAAAATCTCTATGTTCTGTCCTCCTAAGAAGTGTGATAGACTGCACCTTAGATTACTTGGAGTGGAATGACCATTGCTGATGACTATGGACTGTTTTTCAAAGCTGAAATTCCTCCAATAAAGCAAAATGTTTTATCTGTGTTGTATTCATGCCAAGTCACTTTAGAACAGCTGCAGACTGAACTAGAAGGCCCCCAAATATGCCAACTACTGACCTATAAAGAAAAACCATCAAGAGAGTGTCTGACCACCCTGTGTCCCTCCAGACCAAAATACATGTTTCTGAGAATGTAAGAAGACAGCAAAAAAAGAGATGGTTAAGACAAAATTCTGTCTTGTGTGTATAATTGGATTTAATCCCATATATCACACAAAACATGTACTTTTACATTTTATACTAAAAAGACATAAGCCTCATCACTAATTACTTAAGGAATTACTTAAGGAATTGAAATAAGCAACAGATTTGACTGGAGAACCCTTTGTTCTGTCTGCAATGCTGTATTTAGGAATCTGCCATGCATCCATCTGGAACTGAGGGATCATACCTAAAAAAATGAAGCATCCTAGAAATGTAAGTCTGTATCTCAAAGCCCATCCTTCTGCTCTGAAAGGATCAAAGATACTGTTAAGATCAGGAGATGCTCTCCTGTCTGTATTCCCACAATATGGATTTTCACTCTCTACAGGCGATGCTCAGCATTTCTCTTTGTGTTTTACTGTACTGATTTCACTCCATTTCTCCAGATCCCTGGGAATTTTTATAATATCCTATACAGATCACCATATCCACGCCATCTTGCAATTTTTATTACATAAAATATAATAGCTCTTTCAAATGTAAAATGCTGGTCGCTGCTTTTGAACCACAGCATTTCAAATTTCTGTGACTTCATCCTTTAACAATTTCAGCTGAATAACCATTTGTCTGGTTATGTGAATGTCAAGTGAAGGTAATGTAAACTTCCTTATTAATGTCATGCACCAATACTTCTATTTCGTCCTACTCTGTTTGACCAGTTTTGTGCCAAAAAACTAAATCTCATGGGATGTGATCAGATTATTTCTGACAAATCTGTATCAGTTTTGCTTACATTCCTCTTTACCTCTGGCTATGTACAAAGCCAATCATTTAATAACTTACTCCAACATCACTCGAGGCAGGAAAGATGGGTAGGCTCCCAATATGTAACATGCCAGAACCTCTTTTCTTCCTTTTTAACAAATTCTACTGTGTGCAAATTTTGAATACTTTTCTTTTTTTTGCTAACTGTAGGTTTACCAATTCTCTTTCCAATTTGTCACTTGGGTTGTTTGTGCTGTGCTCTGGTGAAAGTGTTACCAAATTCTGCAGATCTTCAGCACTTTCTTTACAATATTACCTTGAGCGTCCTTTGATACCCTTGTCACTTTGCTTATTTTGGCCTATGTTCTTTTTATCTTGGTCATTTGAATTTTGTAGGTTGTCTGGTCGGAATTAATCTCTCCTCTGCCCCAAAGTCAGAAACACATTTCAGCCTTCCCTTTCTTGAGATCTATCTGTTTGCAGTTTTGTAAGTTCCCCTCACTGCTATTCTGCTACTCCCACTAATACCTTCTGCTGGAAACAGAAGATGTTTTATTTCATTAATATAAATTGCCCTTTACCATCAAAATTCTATTTACAACAGATCCTCCCAGTTTGTACTGAGAGACTGCTCTATAAAGGTTCCCAGTCAATTGTAATGGGGAGTGATAATGTTCATTAGATACTGATTCTCCGTGTTTTCAATTAAAAAAAAATATTACATCATTAAAGAATAAAATACCCTCTCTCAAATATCAGGCAGTCTTTTTCTTGATTTTTAGACAACCAGAAGGCAAAATAGTATTTCCTCCTAACATTTAGCATTTTTACTCTTCTTTGTGAAAGGAAGTACAGGAGATTGGATCTTAAACATATTTTATACGTAAAGCTGCATTTTGGGTGGGATCTTTCATGTTTTCTGACAGAAGGTGTGGAAGGGTCTGGCATTATATTTATTGGTAGTATGGCACTGTATGAATGCTCCTTCTCAGGAATTACTAATACAAATATTCAGTACATCCAGCTGACCCATTTACAGGTACCATGATAAAACCTGTTGCAAGGGATTCACTGCTGAAACTGCAGTGCAACAGTGCAAATGATCCAAAGCCAGTAAATTATCTATCAGTTATCTGGAATGTCAGGGTGAATGTTCTGCTTGCATATAGGGAAGGACAGAACTGACTACCTGTTAGCAAGGCAGAGCACACACTCGTTTCCATAGGTCTCTCCATCAGTGCCACAAACTGGATGGTAGTCCCTTGGACACGAATACTTCCCATACTTGGCGCAGTCAGGCTAGGGAAGACAGGTACAAAAGCCGAAGTTACACCATTTAAAACAGGTTTCTACTCAGCTTCTGAAGAATCCTGGCATAAACAGAAAAAAGGTGTCCAACGGGAGCTGGCACAGCATTTTAAAGTGCCACATTGTCTTTCATGTTCTTAGGGGAATCCATCACTTGAGGCTTGGCTCCTACTGCCTGGCACGGCTTAGCTGTGGTGTCAGAACATATCTGTGCCCCACAGCGGGGACAGCAAGTCCCCATGAAGGGCAATGCAGACGGAGATGGTAAGAGGTGGGCATCACCAGGGCTTCTGCGCTGCGGAGCCAGCAGCCTCCCGGGCTCCTCAGCTGGGGGGAGAGACCCCTGCTCAGCGCCGGGACTCCGGAGCTAGGGCAGGCGCAGACCCCCAGCGTAGGGCCCGTGGCTCTGGGTAAGGGGAGGCCTGGCTGAAGGCAGGGAGGGCAGCGGGGCAGGCGGCACTCACCGCGTAGCGGGTCATGGCGCCGGGACACGAGAGGAGCCCTGTGGAGAACGAACACCGTTAACGGCGCCTGGTCCTGCACGGATCCCCCCGACCCCCGCGGGACCAGCCCTGGCTGTTACCGACCGGACGCTGCCCCGTCCTGGCACCCCCTGACCAGTCTCTGTCCGCTCCTGGGACACCCTGACCAGCCGCTGTCCGATCCCGGCGCCCCCACGACCAGCCGCTGTCCCGATGCCGGCCCCGACCAACTGTCGGCCGGCACCATCCTGTGCCGGTTCCCCGCTCTGCCTCCGGATGGCTGGTGCCCACCCCCGGCTAAGATACCACGGCTGCGCCGCTGAGCCAGTCGGGGCGCGGCACCGCTTCAGGTTTCCCCTTGTCTGGGACGGAACTGGCCGGGGCACGGCACCAGCCCGTCTCCCACTTCCCCGGCACCTCCCCTCCCCCGACTTCCAGGGCCCCGGCGCGGTGCGCGCGCTACCGGCGAGGAGGACGAGCAGCAGCAGGGCCAGAGGCCGCGCCATGTCATGAACTAAGCAGCGACAGGAGCGACAGGGCAGGCAGCTCGGGGCGCAACGGCCGCGCAGCGTGGGAGCCAACGGGGGCGGTGCGGGGCCGAAAGGGGGTGGTGCGAGGGCCAACGGGGGCGGTGCGAGGCCGAAAGGGGGCGGTGCGGAGCGAGGGGCGGCCGCGGGGGACGCTCATAACTAGGATGTCACGGCGGGGATGCGGGGTTGAGCGCTGCAGGAACCTCTCCAAGGAACACGCTCACGGAGATGGAAAACTTTCCCGTCAGAGCTGTGCAGGTGGGCAGCACAGTTAATGGGGGAGCGCAGGCTGTGATTTCAGGGTTCCCCACTTGTCTTCAGCTCGTTAGGCTTGTGCTTTGATTGCAGAGTATCTTAGGCAATGCAGGGAGGTTGGAAATACGCACGCAGTACCGAAAAGAGTGGTTAGCTTTGCAAAGCCCATAGGTTGGCTTTGCACAGGGTCTGGCTTTGCAAATGTTTTTATGCAGTTTCCTAAAAAGTAAGGTATGAACTTCATGTAAAATGACCTATGCTTCTGTGTATGAGCTGGGGTTACACCTGTCAAGTGTTTTGATGTGTTCCACACAGGTACATACACAGGAATCACACACACCTTTCCTGTCTGTGTGTCAACCTCTGAGTCCTTTCAAGTATGGCTTTTTTTCTTTCTGACAGTTTGCCCTGCCTAGATGGGAACATAGGGAGGTTATTTTATTATCTACTTAATATGTTCTTAATTCCTCCAGGTAACCTCTGCAAATTGATTGCAGTTTCAGACTTTCATTCCATGCACATCTTTGTGATTACTACCCAACACAAGGCATTTTTCATGCAAAGCCCTCTGACTTGGCTGTTTTAAGCAAGATGCCTAATCAGAATGTTTTGTGACTGGTGAAGCATGTAGAGGGTTATTTGTCTCTGCCTCATCTTCCCTAGCTTTCTCAGCTTTCTGCCCCAGCTTTGCCTATTCAGCTATTTGAGATGAGGGTGTCTTTCAGTTTCCTTGTTATTGGTGGGATGGTTGCTGGATTGGCCATTCTGGGGGAAGAAAGAAGAAAGAAGGGCTTAAATACTGGAAAGTTATGCTGGGGTGGGTTTCCTTGTTTCTCGAAGGTATGATTTTTCGAAGGGAAGGGTGCCAGCTCAAGGTGAAGAAAGCAAAACCAAAAGTAGAAGTTATCTCTTAGGTTGTGAATCTTGTAAGTTCCTCTAAACAGTTAAATGCAAAGCTCGGAAAAAAAAGCCTGAACAACATGAACCAAGTAAGAGCTTAGTGTTCCACCTGTTGGTAGCCCAGACCAGCTTTCTCCTGAACAACAACTGCACCACAAGCACTAAATGTGTGTGTACTGTCAAGTCTCCTAAGAGAACAGCTGCCCCCTAAAAAACTTTCTCTACACTGATATGTTTCCAACATATTTAATGTTAATTCCATGATCATCGGTGTGTTGCACTTGATCCCAAATAAATGGCATGAACAGGACCATTTGGGTAAACATCACTTCAGTTGCCTTTCTGTGACAGTAATATGAACTCAGTCACAGCCATGGGTTCTATCGTAGAAAAAAATAGGGAAAAGTAAAATAAAGGTGCTCTATTGACTCTCAATGTGACAATCATATTTGAAACTGGTGTATCTTGGTTTGAAAGACAGGTATTTGCTAAAAGAGACTGGAGCCTCTCTTTGAAATGGAGAGGGTAAACCCCCCGCCCCTCCCCTTCAATTTACTGTAATTTTGAAATTAAGGGGCTCTCAGGCAAAGATATGGGGGGTAGGAATAGCAGTTCTTTACTGATATATATATATGAAACAAGGCAAACAAAACACAACAACAATAACTACGAAATTAACAACAGAGCAGAAACCCAGTAACAGTTCTCTCGGTTCTGGACATCTTTCCCCTGTGATGCAGTTACCATCCCAGATGGCAGGCAGCGCAGGCCAGCTCCCGGTGAGCAGGGAAGAGATGCGGCAATTGCATGTGGATGCAGGGGCGCTGCGGTGATTGTGTCTGTGTCCCAGATGGGAAGACGGAGGGGAGACACTGCTCTCGGATCCCGGAGCAGTGTCGGTCCCAGTGCTCCAACAGGATGTCTCAAGTTGGCAGAAGATGCAGGAGAACGTCTGAGCAGGGAGGGTGCGGGATCCCACAGCCAAGGAAGGCAGCTCCCGGTGTTGGCGTGGCAGGGCGAGGTTTTTTCCTAGCGACCGTCCTTTTCCGAGCCAAACGAGCGAGAGCCAGCGACTGCCCAAATTTCTCCTTTACCTGCTGCCTGGATATCTTGGTGTTTCTCCCGCTTCCCCGCCTCCTCCCCGCGAGAGAAACTAGCCGTCTGAGCTAGGCGGTAGCCACAGATTCTTAGCATAACAATGGGCAAAATTCCACAGAGAGAAAAAGGGAAACACCCAACCTCCAACATGGTGCCAGTCTCTTTAATTCTCAAAGCATTTTGTTTCACTTACTTACAGTTTTCTACTGAGAGTACTACATTTTGCCGTATTTAAATAAAATTTAGAGACAAGTCTTTAAAGAAGGGAAAATTGTAGAAATGAGATTTTAAACAGAAGGTAACTTATTTCTTCTGGCAAGACTGAGTGTCTATTACAAGAAACTAATTTTCTTTCATAAATTATTAAGAACTGGAGGCAAGGAAGAGTATAATTATGCAGAGAGCTTCTTAATAACTTTTGTATTCCGTTAACACATTTCTGTGTTAACACAGAATGCTGAGTCATCGAAAAAGAAAATAGTAGAATTATTTGCATATCTCCTAGCAGTTCTCTTCTTGTTAAAATCAGGTAGCTGAATAACAAACATGGAAGATAATAACCTAGCATGTAGGCTGCAGGGAACAATGCATAATTAGAAGTTACATCCCTACAGAGAAGGTTTGTTTCTGTTTTAGGCTTAATGGAATAACCCTCTGTGCTTGGAAGCTAGAATTAATTTGAACTTCAGTCAAACACTTCTGGTGTTCCATGGCCTTGCTGCTGCTCCAGTGGGCGCTAGCCAGCTCTTTCTGAGATGTACCTGCTGCAAAGATTGGCACTGATCGTGACCACCTCCAGGTAGGGTCTTGTGAGAGCAGAATAGAGGGGGAAAATCACCTCCCTCAACCTGCTGGCCATTTAGCTTTTGATGCAGCCCAGGATATGGTTGAGTTTCTGGGCTGTAAGTGCACACACTTGAGACATGTCCAGCTTTTCACGCACCAGCACTCCAAGTCCTTCTCCACAGGGCTGCACTTTATTTACATTAATCCCTAGCTGACGTTAATTTTTAAGTAACTTCTCAATTTATGAAAATCTGAGTTTTCCCCATACTCTTGGTGTTTCTTGGAAAGAAAATGTATTGAAGACTTGTGGCCTTTGACATCTTTGTCTTTGGGGATTTTCAGGACTCAGCTAGACAAGATTATAATTTTGTTGATCTACTGTTGCCAGTAGTCCTGTTTCAAGTGTCGGGGGATTAGAGACTCAAAGGTCCCTTTCAGCCACCCTTCTCAGGCTTTAGGTGACAGGGCAAGTTGGAAATTAGCTTTGAGATAGCAGATCTCAGCATAAAATTAGTTTACAAACTAAAAAAAAACAAAAAAAAACCAAAACAACAACAAAACAAAAAAACAAACAACAAAACCCCCCACAAAACAAAACAACAACAACAACAACAAACAAAAGAAACCCAAAAAACAAAACAAACCAAACAAACAAAAACAACAAAAAAAAACCTATCTATCACCTCACCTGCTTAAAACAGATACAGGAAGAAGTCCAGGTACCAGGAGGATTGGGACTAAGGAACTGGATTGCCTTGCCACCTCTAGGATTCAGCAGTGTGGCATGAAATATCCTCTCTGCCACAGGTTACGATGGATGCTAAAGGTTTAGACTTGGAAGAAAAAAATAGAATTGCAATGTAAAAAACCATAGGTGGCCTTAAGAGCATGAAAATTCCCACTTGAAAGGTTCCTGCAGGCTGCTGCAGGCAGAAAGATGACACACAGGAAGTCTGGGTATGCATTTGCTCCAATTATCTCTTGGCCATTGTTGATGGCCTCTTAGAGAGCAGAGGCTGGTGAGAGGGATGCTGTGGTCACATATAACCTGCATCTAATGTCCTCTTGCAGCCCCCAGTCATTTGGGAAAGGATGTTAAATCCACTGTAGCAGCAGGACAGTGCAGCTGATGGACCTGTGCTGCTGCAGGTGGTCTAGAAGGGCATAAGTGCTTGGGCACAATGCTTGGGCATGTCCCAGCTGCACTTGTGCCACGTACATATGAATCTTCTGCCATAAGTACAGGAGCTTGTCTTTCTACCTGTGTAATTGCAAGGGGTAAAACCAAGCAACATAGCACAGGACAATCAAAAATGCTTCTGAGCTGCTCTTCGGCACACCAGTCTGGGGTGGCACTACTGAAAGCCTCTTTCCTAAGGCACTGGAGGGCTCTTGCCTCCTGTGAACCTGGAATGCCCTAGAAATGGTTTGGCACATGCTTACTGGCTGATTCTGCCAACTTGAAGCTGCACAGCAGCAGGGCAGAGATGAACAGAGGGGGAAGAGCTGATTCTTCTAATGTTTTTGTCTCCCTGACAAAGATTCCCGCAGGGAAGAAGTCAGCAGCACTGAGCACACCAATAGGCTTTTGGTGTAAGTCTGGGTTTGTTGTGTGTAGGGAACTGGTTCCAGTTAACAAGCTGCCTTCCTTACCAGGTCCTGAGTGGTGAGCTGTGGCATCACCTCTAATTTTGGTAGACTCCTCCAGGCTGTTTCCATAGAGGCTGGGTTCAAAGCTTCATAGAAAGATGTGGAGGAAGCTCCTCATCTCATACACTCCCTCATAATCCTGTCAAGCAGTATTCCCACCTCCACACCACTAAGAAATTGCTCTGGGGGTCCTATCTGTCACACACAGCCCATGAATCATTCCCTTCAGTCGTACTCCTACATTTGCAATCCCATGTAATCCCAAAGACAGGATCCAGGCCTCAGGGATTTCATTATTTACACTCCCCTCAGTCTTTCCATCCTTGATCCCCCTGTACCCATTCATTTTGCTCCATCATGTGCTGTTCTCCACTATATCAATCACAGATGGGCAATTTATCCTCTCCTGTTTCCCACATAAATCCCATCTACCACCTGTCTGTCTTTGAAATTAATTTACTGGCTGGCCAGCTGCCCATTTTGTGTCCGTGGCTGCTTCCCATCCATGTGTAATATGGGGAGTGCTCACTGAAGGGGGGTGGTTGCAGGTGCTGCAGTGTTCTGTGCCCTAAGGAGCATTGCTGACCTGTGGGCAGTGCTTTTGGGATGGGACTGCTGCATGTGCTGTTGAACAGTGGAGAAAGAGCTGCCGGGAGGTACCCACGCATTCCGGGATCTGTTTGTGCTGTCCAGTCACCATCACAGCACAAAGCACTGCCTGGCAGAGAGGTGCGTGTGTGTATTGCTGTGGTCCTCAGGCTTGAACAAAGCCTTTAGTAGTCCCTGGAGCCTCCAGAAAGCTCCTGAAGGGTGTCCTGATGGGCAGAAATCAACATAGTGTTCTTTTTTCTCTCTCCTCCAGAAGTTATTTCCTGCTGTTGTTTTCAGCTCAATTAAGCACGTATGTCTACTTGATCTATAATAGACAGGTTTACAGGTGCTGGCTTTGACTTCTGCTGTCTGTGTGCTAGTTCAAATGACTGATGGCAGAGCTGGGCCACCATCCTGCTGAACAGGACACACACCTTGTCTTAGTGATTTGCCTGGGATCGTAACCGCTATGGACGGAGGTGGTTGGTCTCAGTGGCATTTCTTATGTCAAAAGTTTTCTCGAAGAGCAGAAACTTTCAAGACAGGCTATAAAAGCTTCTTCTAACTACTTAAGCTGTTAAAGGAGACAAGGTGTTGAGGGTTAGGTTTTCTTTCACTTGTTACTTGTGAATTTTTTCCCATTGACTTGCTAAGAAGCGCTGAATCGCTAGGTACTTGAGACAGGGGAGGGGAAACTCCTCTGGCTTTTGGAAGAGACAAAGACATTGCAAGATTAGAAGCGGGTAAAAGGAAGGCGGGGGCAGTTGCGCTCTCGCTCGCTCTCGGCTTTGGAGGAGGAGGATCGCCACTACCCCTGCCATCCCAATGCTGGGAGCTGCCTCTTCCTCTGCTGCTGGACCCCGTACCCCCGCCCTGCCAGGACGCCCTGCCATTTCAGCTTGCTGTTTCTGAGCGTGCTGCTGGAGCACCGGCACCGACACTGCCCCAGGGTTCGTGAAGCAAAGCCTCTCTTTTCCATCCCTTCCCGTCTCGGACGCAGCCGCCATCATCACGTTCTCCCCAAGCCCCCACCACAGCGCCCCCTGCAGCCACGGGGGGATCATCGCACCTGCCCTGCCCACCGGGAGCCACCAGCGCTCCCTGTCGGCTGTGACGGGAACTGCACCAAAGGGGAAAGTGCCTGCGGCCGAGAGGGCTGGAACTGGGTCACTGGTTCTGTTTGTTATTAATTCCATAATTGTTGTTGTTTTGTTTGCCTTGTAATATATACTAGTAAAGATCAGTTATTCGTATCCCCATATCTCTGCCTAAGAGCCCCCTTAAGTTCAAAATTATGTTAATTCAGAAGGAGGGTGTTTACATTCTCCGTTTTCAAGGGAGGGCCCTGCTTTCCCTAGCAAACACCTGTCTTTCAAACCAAGACACAAGGTTAAGGGAACCTACCCAGAAGGCTGCTCACCTTTTTCTGGGTGCTAAGGCTAGACTCAAACCCCATAGATGTCCTGCAGCTATAGAGGAACAGCCCAGCTGGAGGGTCAGCAGAAACTTTTTTCAGCTATGGAAGGGCAGAGCGTGTCCATGGGAGCAGAGCTGTTACTGCATCAGTACAGTGCTTGAAAGTGAATTGATCCAGCAATATTTGTCTTACTTCCAAATGGGAAGACACTTTGAAAAGTCAAAGGTATCTTCTTTAATGCCCACCTATTTATCGTAGAGTGGTTTCACCCAGGGCAGTTCCCATGCAGATTTGCTTTCAGAGACAGCCTTACACCTTCTTCACCCTCCAGGAAAAAGCTCTGTGAATGGTGTGATCCCTTAAGAAATGTGGTCCCCATCTCTATTCCAGCAGAGCTTCTGTCCAACTTCTATTTCCCTTGGGCTGGATTTGTAGGATGAAGACATTTTACCTGATCCATGCTAGGGGAAAGGGATTGACAGTCGCTATGACCAGGGCAGAGGGAGGGCAGGTGGAAGGGAGGAGGGGGAGTATTTTCAACATCTTCATTATCTCAGTGCCTTGTTTATGCAGCGCTGTGCCCTGAGCATGTTTCATGGCACTGTGTGCTCTGTCTGACCCTATAAAGAAAGGTATTCTTATCTTGAAGAATCCACTCAATGTACTTTATGGTCTCCAGGAGTGAGGATGAACTGTAGCTAAGGATTTCACAGTTGGCTGGTTTATCTCTGTCAGGTTTTGATGCCTGTCTGCCTGATGGATTGCCTGGTAAAATGGAGGATAAAAAGACCTTTATTCACCAGGGAAGATGATGACAGTTGGAAATGGAGATGAGTTTGCTGCAAAGATGGCAGGCACCATTCCTGTGAAGGCTCAGTGCTGCTGAAGGCTGTCCCTTCTCTGTGAAGGCACCACTTTGCCAGAGGCACCACTTTGTTATGTATGGTTGTGTCTCACTGTCTGAGCCACTGCCGGCCACCATTTTGGGGTCTTTTCATTAGAAACCTGCCGTCAGTCAAGAGAGGAGAACAGCGAAAAGGAGGAGGGGGTGACAAAGCCTGGGACTTGTTGGAGGCACCATTTCTGTGTGGTTCTGCTAGATAGAAGACCTTCGAAAGTCAGGAATCCCCAAAATACTGCCTGGGCTTGAGGATGATGGAGGCAGGTAAATCTCAGTTTTGTTTCCCTGTCATCCTTCTGTGGCCTGACTTTGTACTCCTCCAAAACAAAGCTGTGATTTCTCTTGCTCCTCTTGCTTCTGCATTTGTGTTTTGGTTCTGTTACTGCAGAGCAGAACCACAGTTACCTGAACTGCTCTATAGTTCAACATGAGAGGCCAAGGCTGCCCAGCCATTATTGGAAGTGTCATTCTTTTGCATTAGTTCCATGCCACAGGCAATGTGAGTTTAGGAACTGCAAGAGCTTGGTATATTTTTGTCTGTCAGTGCTCTCATGCTCTGCTGAACCCAGACTTTTCTGGTTTGTGGGGCACTGTTAAACTGATTTTGCTCAGTTCACATTTTTCCATAGTGAGAACGGCCAGATATCATATGTGTCTTAGGATCTCTATTTTACAGTATTCAGGCGGTTTCTTCACAAGAGATTTTAGTGACTTAGAGTGGATGGAAGGGTGCAAGAGGAACCTGATCAAAGTAATTGATCCCACTGAGACATCAGGATTTGGCCGTAGCTGGTTAGTGAGGCAAGGGCTGGTTGGAGGTGTAGTTTTCCCCTCTCCTGCTCTAGCTCAAGGAGTCTACAGGCTTGTCCTTGTACCATGTGGTGGCAGCCTTGAACACGGTAAGTGCTCTGTCTTGCCTGCTTGCATGACTGGTTTTGTTTGCAGCATTTTTTTAGGGTGAAGAGCTCAATGGTCCATTTATGCTGTCGCTGGATAATATGGTACCGTCATGTAGTGATCTCATTCTCACAGCATCAGCAGTGCAGAAATGCTTCTTTTCCTTGCTGTGCTGGAGACACCTATAATTCAGTGTAAAACTGCCCATTGTGTCAGGCTCAGTGCTTCAACATCCATTGTCAGCACTGCAGGAGTGACAGGGCTGTGCAGGAATGAGGGCATGAGGATGTTTGGGGCATGTGAGATCTCACCCAGCCATTTAGATCCCTGCCTGGCAATCCAAGAGGAGCTGTGACCACGGACTGGTAGCTGATAGAAAGGGCCATTCCTAGTTGAGTCTCTTCCTCTTTCCCCTGCTAATTCACATAGGATTTTTCTGTCTGTACTGTGTCTCACTCTGAGCCCCACTTGAGAGGGCTGGGATCTCTTCTGCTCACAAGTATGCCTGTGCTGGTTCTCGAGGGGAGGAAGGGGACAGGTGGTATTTATGTTGATTGAGCTGCAGGGTTGTCTTTGGCAGGGCTTTCCAGCAGCAATGGCTGAGCAGGTTATGGGCATACTCAGGAGTGAGTCACCAAGTAATAATGACAGTAGGAAGCAGAGAAGAGAAGAGAAGAGAAGAGAAGAGAAGAGAAGAGAAGAGAAGAGAAGAGAAGAGAAGAGAAGAGAAGAGAAGAGAAGAGAAGAGAAGAGAAGAGAAATCCCTCAGGAGTTGCTCAGCTTTTCCTGTTGGGAGCCAAAAACAGGGGCAAGGTTTACTTAGAGTGGCAGAAAACATCTAAAGTGAAAGGTCAGCTGAGGTAATGACTCAGCTGTGGTCTGTGAGATGTTACATAGTGATTCCTGTCATTATGAAAATACACCATGAGACCAATATAAACAAAAATACTAAATCCAAAGTAAAGCATGGACATGAGACACAGGGAAATCTAATTATTTCATTATATTTGTTTAACTCACTTTGCTGTAAATTGTTGGCTTTTTGTTTTAATGTTTTTTTTTTTTGCCACTATAATTATGAATTGTATCCACTTTTTATGTATAAGGAAAATATGGGCTTGTGTGAATATGAACAGACTTGTTGCTGCTGTTACCTGCTTGCTAGGAGTGTAACCTAAGAACATGTTCCAGCCTTATCCACAGCTAGTGGGGGCTTGTAGCCACTGCTGCTTAAAGTGCTAGCTAACATGTTCGGGCTTGCTCGGGCTTGTACCCCAGCACAGTAAGCACGACACGACCCCACCAGAAACTGCCTATAAAAGGGGCAGTGACCAGGGGTAGGACGGACATGTTGGTAGAGCACAAACTCCCTGCGTCCCCAGTGCTGCTTGCCTGTTCCTTATCAAAGAATTAATAAATTGCCTTATTGATTGACCTACCCGATTGTAGTGAGTAAATTTATAACAGGTCTCTGTCTCAAATCCTCTTGTGTCCCAGTCACCAGATGATGTGGAGACTTCTTGGCAGATGCATATGATGTTTACAGGAGAACTTCCTACATGCCAGCTTCTCTAGCCACCATCTCATCAACTGTTGTGGCTGTCCTAAAAGGGACATTTGCTTCACTGTAAGCTGGCTGTACTAGAAATGATCCAAATACCTCATATTTAAACAGTACCCACTGCCGTAATAAAAGCACCTGCATAGAGATGACTGGTTTGCACCTTGCTGAGCTCCACCAGAAAAGGAGGTATGTGATTTGCAACATTGTTTTTTTATCATTAATTTTGGCTTTCACTACCATTTCCGATCAGAGATGAATGTATGGGAGAGTAATTAGTTAGGAAAAATTTCCTAGGCTGTATTCTGAGGAATACAAGACTACTGCTGTGTTTTTCCCTCTGCAGTATATGCTGGCCAGGTCACGGAATGAGGAGGCTCTGCTCCCTCCACGTTTGCTGTGGTTCTGATGTATGTGCTTCAGTGGGGCCCAGTACCCTGTGGGCAAATTGCCATTCCTGTGGGATCCTGCAAATCCCAATTTTCCTACATTTAGAGACCCTTTTGCTTGCAGGTGCTGACCCCATGATAATGACCATAGTAGAAAAATCTACTAGTGAGTTTCCTTTTTGGTTTATCACACAGACAGGACCCTTTGCAGCAGATAATTTTGCTTTAGGCTTCAAGTGGAGGGCTTGGAGCTATGAGATGAGTTTATTGTAGGAACCAAGTGTAGTGCAGTGAGTAATGACAGGATAACACCACTGAGGAGCTTGGGAATGAACTACAATTGCTAATGGCAGAGTTTTCAAGTGTGAGGGACAAAGAAGCTGTGGCCTCCTATTCATGTATTTGCTATTACTTTAGCGTGGAGCTTTGCCTGCTGGTAAGTGTGTCAGGAAAATTAATCCACAAACACCAGAGGTTTATGTCCAAAAAGGAGACAGAGGAGTCCTTTTTGCTTTATTCGAATAAAGGGAGAGGCCATGGGACATTCCCCTGGGATCTCTCAGATTTTTTGGAGGACACAGCCTCCTTTTTATCCTATTTTCCCGGCCGCATTTCCCTCTCTTTCCACGTTGGCTGAGGTACTTGAGAGGCACAGACTTCCTGGAATGCCTGATACCTGAAATTCCCCTCTAATGTATAACCCTCTCTTTTAATTTTTAATTCTTATAGAATTCATAGTTTTTCCCCGTTGCTTCTTTCATTTTTCGATATCCAATTTCATTTATCAGCAGTCCTACAGTTTGTTTGTAAAGGCAAATAACTTTTTCCATTCATCAATCAGTGGAATCCATCCCATTGTTTCTTTTATCTCTCAGTGCTAGTCTTATCTACAAGCAGATCCACAGCTCGTTTGTAAAGACAAATTCGACATTCTTCTCAAGTGGAAACTGCAAGCTCCTCACCCTCTGGTGTTGGTCCAGGATGGGATGCTTCCTGTTTTAACTGTGATTCCCATTAGTTCCTTGCACATTACCAGGCTTATCTACCAGACTCTGGAAGCAAACTGGTGATTAATGCTGAGGTTGCCCCTGAGGACTGTGGTTACAGCATCTGAAGGAGAGGCAGGAAGTGACCTGGCATGTGGAGCAGCCCACCTGGGTGCATCCAAGGTGGAAAGCATGTGGGAAGCCTTATTTCTGTGAGTAGCGTATGGAGGAGTGCAGAGCTGAAGCCAAGGCTAGATTACACCATTCCTCAGCTATAATGAGGAATGTGCTCTGACCTCTTAAACAGCCATTTTACTTTGGGTCAGGCCTGCCACGTTGATGTGATCTGGGTTACAGACATTCTTCCAGAGCCCTGTGCTAGAGAAGTTCTGGGAATGGTGGTGTTAGCAGAACATAGTTTAGGGTACCTTTAAAAGTGGCTTTGGAAAGGGGCCATGGATACATCCTAACAACACAACTCTGACTTTTTTTGCTTGCTCCCAGTTCTGAGTCTGAGCAGGTGGTGACCAGAGGCTGCATAGCCATGTGGAATAAGGTAAAAATGGCTGGAGAGAAGTCCCACATTCTGCTATACTTCCAGAAGAATTTGGGGAAGAAAGGCCTCTTGTCTGTGCCTCTCAAAGTAATCTTTGTGGGAGATTCTAGTCACTGCCATCAGGGCAGAGAGGACAGGCTGAGATTGCAAAACCTCTATGGGCATCCCTCAAAACCTATCACAACCAGGAGCCAAAGAAGTTGCCTTGGAAACTGCGATGAAGCTGAATTTGCAGGGAGCTCCTGCGAGACTAACTGGAATTGTAACATAATTAAGGGTCTCACTGCTGGCATCAGGCTGAGCTCAACAATCCTGGGTATGCTCAATCTAACCTGCATCCTAGGCAGCTTTTCAGTTTCAGGTCTGCACATCTTAGGGAACTTGAAGAGAGGCAAAGTTCATATAAAAGTACTTTCTCTCCAGGGTAAGAGTGAGGTCAGTCAGCTGTGCCTGTCCCTTGGTTATGTTATCTTCTGAGAAAGATGAATGAGCCAAGCAGATGCATTTGCTTTTGCAGCAGTGAAGGAAAGGGATTCTGCGTGGAGTGGGAAAGGAGATGAACTGGAAGACGAAGCAGCTGATAAATTGCCTAAGGAACAAAGTGAAGTTACTCAATTATTTTATTTTTTTTACACTTGCCATGGGCTAATTAAGGAATCTGTGTAATGCTGGGCACCTTTGAATGTTTTATGGAAAAGCAGCTAATTAATTAACATTACAAATCATAACCATTAAGGAATTAATCTTTCATAAACTTAATTAGGAATGGTGAGTGAATGGGTACATGGGAAAATGACTTTTGGAATGTGAATTATGGTTGTTTCATTTCTAATCACTGCTAGTTAATGAGGATACACAGCAATATTACTGAACAAACAATGCAGATGGGAACAAGGCTGTGTAATGATCCCAGCTAGAAGTGATAATTGATTCATTTGTGGGGAAGGCTCACAAATTGGAAATGCTATTTGGCACAATCATTCTGTTGCTAGAGATGACCATTTGCTCATGGCGATAAGTGGCTAAATTGTTATTGCATAATTTTGCCTGGAAGGCAAAACTCATAACTGGCTGAGCCTTTGTGTCCAGTTCCCAGGGCTGGTTGTGGTCACTGCCCAGGGACCTCAGGAGTCTCTTGTCACAAGGTAATATGATGTAGATGAGAAATGCAGTTTTTCAAAGAAGAAAAATGTCCACAGTGCTTTATGAAGAAAGAGATCAGAAGGTCTGAGAGGAGTGCAGTGGTCTGGATCATGAGACTTCCCTATGTGGCATTTCCTTAAGGATGCGCGCTGCTCAATCTGGATTCAAGAACTCCAAGTGATGGTTCCCAGGGTATTCAGATCCACCTGTGAATTTCAGACCATTAAAAACGTGTCTCTCATTTTGTGCCTTTTATTGAGTATCAGCTTCCCCCTTGTCTGACTCCCTTCTGCTAAACAGGGATCCTCCCTACACCAGGGTGATGCGACTGTGTTGGGGGTGGTCCCAGTGTGCCAGACAGAGCCTTAAGTGAGCAAAAAAACTTTTGAATGATGTTTGGAGAGTTTTCTGCCTTAGTTAATCAGCCTTGTTTCCTGTTCAGTGCTCATTTGGGGATCGTTCTGCTAATAATTGTACTTCATCTTGACAGTCAGACAGAGTGAGGCTAAGGACTCACTCGCTTTTGGATGGGGGAAGAGACAGATCTTACAGGGATTTACCTAGACAGCACATGCCAGTGGAATTAAGCTAATAGCAAAAAGCAGGGAACATTGGCCCTCTATTTTTGTATCTGGTATGGGCGTCTGCCATTCGAGCACTAGATAACAAAAAAAAAATTGAAACAAAAGCTAATAAACACCCTCCTTTCTTAAAGTACAACTTAAACGGCATGCTTTAGCTCTTCTGGCAGTGCTTGATAGATTTCTCTTTCATTAAAGAAGCTTCTAAAGAACCTTGTTCTCCCCTATTTTTTTTTTTTTTAATGTGTTTAGGTTGGATGTTCTGGACACAGAAAATAATCTATATCAGAGGCTAAATATGGTCAAAGAATAAAGGATGGTTATGAACATCACTCTTCACTGAACATTCCTTTCTGATGCTGTGCACTGGAGCTGGGTTGCATGTCTGCCCAGACATGTTTGCAATCTCCCCTCCCTACAGAGTAGGAAGTGTGTTTTTCAGGTGGGAGTGGAAGGGGGCACAGGACGTTTTCAGGATTTTGGTGTTCCAGGCTCCTTTTGAAGGTCCCCAGTCTTTGGAATTCAGGGAAGTGGTGCGTTGTTGGAGTCCGTAAGTCAGGAGTTTCTCTGAATCCTTCAGAGAGAGATCAGAGTGCAGGAATTGAATTAAAGTCTTTGGATGGATTGAAGTATGTTAAGCTACTCACACATAAGGCAGAGGTGAAAGTTTAGGTTTTAGCATGAGTGAGCAAGTAAGTAAATAGATGGAATGAGTGAGTAGATGGAGTGAGTAAGTAAGTTAGTGGAATAAGTTTTAAGTGCTTTTAGTAAGTAAAAGGTCTTAGATGCCAGAGAAGTAGTACATGTTCTACTGAAGGTTGAAAACCATAGTCCTAGATACTAGTGTTTCTGAGGAGGCTCCAAGAACCTAGCTTCAGACATAATAGAGTTATAGTTAAGAATATTGCTTACATTTTTCGTTTAGAACAAGATAGGCCATGTACGTAGTTTATATGTAGCCTGGCATGCTAAGAAACTAGAATTTTAATAGGTTAAGAAGTAGTGGTCTGAGTTTGTGTCTTAGCTAGTTAGAAAGTTTCTATAAAAGAGCATGCATTAGGGAGAGCTGGTGCTCTATGCCATAGCTTTATGCCATTGCATTTTGCCACTGCTTTTGCCATTGCTTTATGTCACTTGCTTTTATGCCATTGCTTTGCTTTGTTTTTGCCTTTGAGACTGATGTGCTTCTTCAATAAATAACTTTATAATAACTATTAACTTGCTTGGCTTTTGAAGAAAATAACCCGACAGTGTGGGTGCCTAAGAGCACCTGGAGGTCTAACCTCACAGTGTGTAGTGCTTGTGCAGTGCAGTAACATATCCGGAAAGAGGTTGTGGAATCTTTAGGTGATGAGTGTTGAAGTGCAAAGACAAGCTGGTCTTGGACCCTGCTTAGCAGAATTCACTCTGATTTAGTGCAGAAAGTCCAGAATAGACACAAAGGGGTGGGCTCTTACATATTGGGAATTAGAGACCTCGCAGACTGAGCATTTTGGTTTGTTCTGATAATGAGCCCATCTATAAAATTCAGACTTAGTTCTGGCATGAGCGCTAGGACTGTTTCCCCACAGAACTCACATCTTTCCTAGAGCAGCCTGTGACCGTGGAGATCATACAATAGCCCTTGGCATTACTTTGTGTATGATGGCTCGGAACCAGCCAATGCCAACACAACTAACAGACAAGCAGGAGTCCTGTGTGGAATGAGGCAGCACTAATTTTTTCATGCTGGGCCCGCTGGCTGTCACGATCCGCTGTTAATACAGGCGGCAGTCGTGATGGTTCGTTTTGATCTCAGGGGTGTAAAGACAACAGTAGGGGGCAAATCAGTTTACTCAAAGCAAAACGCACTTTATTGAGTGCCAACAACTCAGTTTTGCAATAGAGGGAGGGTTAAAGGAAACAAAGTAAAGAGAGAGAAAGAGAGAAGGGGGGGAATGGGGAATAGCTACCAACAGACGAGACGGATGTCCTCGTGGTCTGACCAATAGGTACCGGGGTCCTTGTTGTTCCAGCCAATAGACTCCCATGTCCTCGTGGTCCCAGCCAATAGACGTATCTTCTGTGGGGAGATCTCAAAGGCTTCTCCAGAGGGTCGCTTTTTTATAGTCCTTTTCCAAAGCGAGTGGCGTCTGGCCGAGAGGTGGGGAGATTTATGGGCCATTGTGAGGTGCTCAAGACAGAACATGCAGTGGTGCTCCAAGAAGCAGCTGCAAGCGTAGTACCTGTTTGAAGGCATTGTACCATAGCAGCACGGCAAGCACAGCACACCAGCAAACAGTCACTTGGCCAGCATCCACCTCGGCCAGGCCAGAACTCCTGTCCAGAAGCAGGTGGGGGGTCCTTGGGATAGCCTCTATCCTTGCAACGGTTGTGAGGTATATGAGGGAAATTCCAGACCAACCCTTACACTGGCCCTACAGCAAGGGAAGGCTTTGCACTTTTGCAGGGAAGGCTGCAATAGACTTTTATTAGTTCAGATAAATCATTGAATAAATGAATGAGAGTGAGTTGTATTAACATGGGGTTTAGAGTCCTATAATTGCTTTGTGAATTTGGGCTTTAGATATTAGGCAGAAGTGGATGTTCATATGACTTGAAGGGATAGACCAGCCTCAGGTAATCTTCATGGATTTTACTGAAGGGAGAAAAGTGAGAAAGTATATGCTTATCAAGCACATTTTTAGTCTAATTTACTGCAGTTTCATGAAATTAATTAAAGAAGAAAAAGACAAAGATGAAAATAAGGTCACAATTAAGACTGAATTGATAAATCACTGTATTCAGCAATTTAATACAAGTAATTTAACCGAATTATGAGTTTGGCATAAGAAATAATTACTTTTTGTGTAAATCCTATTCAGGGGTAAGTAAAGGAGACTCAGCTCTATTTGAACCAAAGCATACAATTCATTTGCTCTTGTGGATTAATGCATTGACTTTGCATGTGAGAACTTGAGAGCTTAATCCATTAAGGGCAGAAGCCTTGCAGGATCTGGGCACTAGATCTGCTCTTAGCCCCCTAGCCCCTCACCTGAGTGCTCAGTGCAGACTGCTCTCTGCCCAAAGAAACTCCCAAAAGGAAGGAACCAATATGACTGTCCAGAGCAGTTCCACCCACAACAGTTCCATTCAACACACTGTCCTTGAATATCTTTATGCTTATGTGGTTTTATTTTGGTCCTTATTTCCCCTCTTTCAAGTCTATACAAAATACAGAAGGGTCTGTGATGCACATACTCAAGAAGAAGAAATTGGACCTGCCAGAGTACTTTTTTGCAAAGGAAAGGTGCAGGTATACTGAGGGATTCCTTGGTGGCTTCAAGTGTTGTCACAGAAACCAAGAGATCATTTTGAGATAGAAATTTTTTTCTGAAAACTTAGGAAATGTTGCTTGCTTCACAGTTAGAAGCAGGATTTTAATAACTCCTGTGTATTCTATGATGAAATTAAGTGTATTGAGTGCGTATAGATTTATATTCCTTTAAAGACTCAACAGCATATTCCAAAATCACCAAACTGACAGTAAAAAAAAAAGGCAGACTAATGCAAACAATTCCACCATAGATAAATTAACTACTGCTAAAAAAACCCCAAGCAAATCTTTCTATGTTGAACATCCTTCTAACTTCGAGTTCCAGAGGTTTTGGAGTGGAAAACGCCCTAAAGTGAAGTGAACGAATCTTCCAGGCCTGATATATAATCTCTCAATATCTCTTCGCTGTGTGTCTTGGCTTGCAAAACAGGATGTAACTAGAAGTATGTATTCTATCACCATCTGTTGAAACCAGGTGGGGCAGGGATCTTTATTTTTTTTTTTTGGGGGGGGGATATCTTTATTTTTTTCCACAACCCATCCTTCCTCCAGGGAGATATCTTCTATTAATGGGCCTCTGAGTCCCACTGCATGACTAATAAATTTACATCATCCCATTGTGAGATGCTCCACCCAGGGGGAGGAGCCAAACATTTCCTACCTAGATAAAACCTGAGATTTGAAACATCAGAGCAACCTTTTTCCACTGGATTCCAGAGGAAAACTAGATTCTACATCATCACTGGACCTTCGGAGGAAAATTACACTCTTCTTCAAAACCACTGCTTCAACAGAACCACATCTATCACTCCAGGAGGACTGCAGCTACCATTTAATCAGTCTGCTACCAACATCCTGACTGACAGGGTGTCAGGTTGTATTGTGACTCTGTCAGTGTTTTGGTACTTTTAAATTTTGTATTACTGTACTTTTATTTTATTTTTTTCCTAGTAAAGAACTGTTATTCCTATTCCTGTATCTTTGCCTGAGAGCTCCTTAATTTCAAAATTATAATAATTTGGAGGGAGGGGGTTTACATTGTCCGTTTCAAGAGAGGCTCCTGCCTCTCTTAACAAACATCTGTCTTTCAAACCAAGACACTGTTTTGAAATATTAACTCTTAAAGTAAGGAACATTGCTTGTGAGTTTTTAACTGTTTCAAAAATATATTAAATTTATCTTGAGGTATTTGACTGTCTCATGGCATTACCTTTAATCGGCAGTCCTAGTCCAGGACAAGTCTGGGATGACTGGTGGGGCTTACTTCCCTTTTGGCATTTCAGGATTTGCTGCTGCTTGTTCCACTCTTTCTTCTGTTGTTGCATTAATTAAACATTATGTGGGAAAGATACTATGTTAACAGTAATAAAGCCCTGATGAACTGGCTAATTCCTTTAGTAGCCAAGTATTCATTTTAAGTGTTTCTCTTCATTAAGAGGCCTTCAAGTATTGCAGTGTTGTAGATTATTTTTCCAGAACACTTGAGATTATGGGTTATGACAAATTTCACACCAAAATGAGTGAAAATTATATGAACCAGCAACTTTTAATTGTTATACCCTACTCCTAGTGACTACCTACAGCTCTGGCTTCATCTTTCCCAGACTGACCCTGCAGTGGAAGATTCTTTTTGACCTGTATATTGGCAATAAAACTGAGAGTACAGGAGTGTGTGTGCTGAGAAGCACAGGCAGAATGTAAAAACAAACCAAGTTTGAACAGTAGCCAATGTTGTCAGAAGGAACTGGAAACCTAGGTTTTTTCTCAGCCAGCGCTGTTCAGCAGTAGGGCCTGTTTGCAGCTGATCCACCTTAAAATGTGATTCTTCACTGAGAGGCTGGGTTTGCCTTCTCCCATTTCATTCTTTTGGCTTCTGCCCCCAGAATATCATTCACTTGGTGGTACTCACCCACATATTACTACAATTCCCCTAACAGGCAGGCGGCTACATACTGTTCAGGGCAGCTCTTGCCATGCCAGGCATCCCTTGCCATCCTGTGGGTGAGAAGCCCTTTACTTTTACCCTCCAGAGTGTCTTCCTGGGCATGAAGGAGGTGAGTGTGGCCAGTGGGTTTCTGACAGCACATGGGTGCATCAAGGTCTTTTGAAGGCTATTGCAGCAGGAAAGACACAAACATGTGAGTGAAACAAACCACAAGGAAATAATGAGTTTGAACCCCACATGTCCGCTTTTGTCACCATAGTAAGGTTACCGATGCTAAAGCTTCAAATTGGTGCCAGTGGGTGATTTTTAATGGAACTCTGACCTCTCTCAAATAAAAGAATTTCAAATCAATTGATTTTCAAAGCAGGATTGGGTGAGAGACAAAGAATGGCTTTGGGTTTTTTTTAGACCCAGTGTACTGAAAAAAAGAATTTTGAAGCAGGATTATCAGCTTTGTTAAATTGCTGGGCTGTCCAAGGTGTCTGATATTGATGGCCCTGCTTCTAACAATATTACTCTCAAGAGGTCAGCAGTGGTGATTTATTGACTTGCAGCAACTCAGAGGTTTAGTCTGGCTAAATTCCAAACTCAAATATACCTTCAGAAAGGTGGAATCTCTGGGAAAATGTGACATTATCTAAAATAATTTGTCATTAATTGTCTCTCAACCCTGGAGTGTCTCAAACTTCTTTCTAACTAAATGGGATTGAAATGGGAAAAAAAAAAGGAAAACAAAAGGACAGATTAAAGCTCTACAATCTTTAAGAAAAAGTAAACTCCTGGGTGAGATTGCAACTGTCAAGGAGCAGTGGACTCTATAACTGGTATTGCATTAGGTGTATTCTGACCTGAGCACCAGCTCTTTTGATTTCAACAGTTACTGAAGATTGTTCTAGTTATAAATTAGATCAGAGATACAGAGAATTAATGTTTGTCACTTATGTATCTTATTAGTAGAGGCAGATCTCTGAAATAACATGGCCCAGAAGAAGAAATACCCAATTGTTTGTTCCCATTTATTCTTCCTCTGCAGGCAAATGTATTAATAAGACAGAAATGAATGCAGTGACTGAGCCACAGGTAAGTGCCATGCTACTGCATCAGAAGAGAAGACTTGCTCCCATGTCTAGTTTTATGGAGAACAAAAATAGCTGCAAACCAGTCTGTCGGTCAAACTCATTTTACTTAGGAAATGCCTGTGAATTTTTCAGGAGGCTCACACAAGGTTCAGTTGGTCTTGAAGTCTCAGTTCCTGGAACCCTGTGATTATGCTAGGCTTGCTCCTTGCATTAGTTGGAAAAAGGTGAGTTTGGTTTTAAAATTACAAAGGGAAAACTGAACAGGGAGAGGTGTAAGAAATCATCTTTCAGGATGTTAACGAACAGTTGTTCCATGTGTTGCCTGATGGGAAATCCTTAGCAAAATTAAGAAGTGTCAAAGAGCATAAAATCAGTAATGTAGAAAATTCCCTAATATGAATGCATTTTAAATTTTATGATTCTTACAATGGTAAGAACTGACATGATTTTTTAACAACTCCTCTTTCTCTGCCAGCCGCTCATGTAGTATAGGCCAGGGCACTGTTTGCTCTGTTTTTGTGCATTGCCAGCTCCTTCAGCTTTGCATCCAGCTGTCATCCCCAGGGCTTCTCCACCCAGGACTGCCTGTGCTCTGAGGGCTTACAGCTTCTGCATGGAATGAAATCTGGTTCCCTCCTCTTACCTCTCTGCTGGGCACAGCTGCCTCTTGCTTGCAGCTACACCAGGAGCCCTTTGCCTGCTGGCATGGTCTCAGCTCAGCAGCTCTCAGCAGCAAGTACCATCCATAGTCAAGCCCTGCCCTGTGGGAATCACTGCTAGAGTCAGAGGCATGAGGGAGAGTGTACCAACAAAGATTCCTGTGAGGAAACGAAGCTTGTGCTTGACATGCAGGCAAGGTGCTGGGCCTGAGCTGATCTATGTATATGCTGGCTGGTGGTCTGACTTGAAATACTCTCTCTGAATTCCATTAAGCCCTGAGAAGGCAGTGGGCAGCTAGCAGCCGTGAGGAAGTGGTTTCTTACTAACCAGCCCCTATGCTTCCCAACCCCTGCTAACAGCAGCTGGTAGCGTGTCTTTTCTGGATGTCAGTTATTTCTGTCCATCTGGCAGGTACTTTCAAGCCTGCCAAGATGAGTATAAATAGAAGGGCTTTTAGGGAAGAAATGGCAGACCTCCATTGCAGACCCTGTATGTGCTGGGTTTTGAGGGATCTTGGTGGCTTTTGCTTCAAAGCAGTGCTTTACCATGGATGTTTTAGTATTGGCATGGATGAGAGAGTTTTCTTTAAAAAGAAAATAATTGCTTTCTTCAAGAGAAATTTTTGAGGCTGTTGTCTTGCCTCATTTTCAAATGTAAAGAATGATCCTCTGAGCTAGATGAAAGGTTTCTTCTGATGTTATTTTTTGCACCAGAGAAATAAAGACTGAGGCAGTGGTTCCAGATTAGGATCAGAGGCACTGAGATTTTTTCATTTAGAGCCCCAAAATGAAGTTTAAAGGAAACTGAATTTACATTTTATGGGATTTGAGCAATGTTGCAACCAGACTCTTGTATAAGCACCAGCAGTGTGCAGCATTAACAGGAGAGAGGCACTATGGTAGAGACACTTTTAATGCTCTTCTCTGCATCTTTCAGGACATCATCTAGAAGAACACCTTGTTTTCAGGTGTGGATCTGATCTTGAACAGACCATGCTCAGATTTGGCAGTAGTGGTCCAGTGAGGCTGAGTGTTGGCAGGTAGGTTAAATGGCAGTGGGCTGAGAAGGATGCTGGCTAGAGATCTTGGGTTCTAAGTGTGGATGTAGGCATTTAATTTCCACTTAAGCATTGCAATGCCTGTCTACATCCATTGCTCGGTGTAACATCTGTTGTTGTTATGATTACTTTTTTCAGATTAAGGTATCTCTGGTACTGTATTCTATCCCTGAGCTAATGGTCTGAATTCCTCCTAAAGACTGTGGAGAGATGAGCACTTTGGTTCTGACATGGGCTACTAAAGTCGAGTGAGATAACTCCCTCTCATATCCAGTCCCTAACTCAGAGGGGAGACACGAGTTAGAGATGTTACAGCAATGGAAGTTCAGGTTCTTATGGTGGAAATACAACAGGAACTACCTTGTGACCACTGGTATTTCTAGGTGGCTTTTAAAATGAATGTTCTCTGTGATAATGCAAACTGGGAACTCACTTGTGCTGATTTCCATGGCTAACAAAGCACAAGGAAACAGCTGAGTTTTGCCTTTTGGGCAAAAAACTATGTTGGCTTTTCCTGGTTCAAGTGGGCAAATAATGTTGGGAAAAGTTGGGAAAACCACGAGAAAAAGCAGGAGGGAATTAGAAGATGCAGCTTAACAAGATGAAGACAGATCCCACTCGAATGAGTGGCAAAAACTAGCCATTTTTCATCTGAGTTGACTGCCTAGGCAGTAAGTGCTGTGTCCCTTTCATTGGAGAGCATGCTGTCCCAACCATTTTGTGTCAGCCAACAGATAGTTGCTGTGTACTCATAAATTGTCTATTTCTTTGCTGTGTATGGCTATTCTTATTGTGGTGGCAGATCCAGGGTGCAAAGCTAATCCTGAGGGCTGAGGTTTTGGTGAATGGGATGCATATCCTTGTGATTTCTCTCAGTTGCCATGAAAATATTTGACAAATAATTTGTGTTTTCTAAAGTGGACAAAGTGGGCTTGTTGATAGCAAGTGCTAAAATAGAGTATGCCCTGCAGCACAAATTTGTACACTTCCTCATCTTTCAATCAAATATGACTGTAAGATGTCCTCTCCTTATGATCAGTGTGAATCATATCCATATCCCACAAAGCTTGAGGATCTTTGTGGATCAGGTAACACCACAGGGTAATGGTGAGATATGTTTCAGCACTTGCAGCAATGTGGAGCATCTTCTCATCTCATGAAAACAGGTGAATTAACTGACCACACACTGGCTTTTAGTAGTGTCTTTTACTTTAAGTATCTCATCTGTGGTATTTTATTTATCCTCCCTCTGTATGAAATATTCCTTGTCTCCTTAGAGTCCCTGGTACATATATGCCTGTCAAAACCTCACTGTGTTTATCAAGAGCTCTTTTTTCGCTTGGGATACCCATGCAGCTGTTATGCTGCTGTCTGCTGGGTGAAAAGATAACTCCTCCAGCCAGAGAAGGCAAATTACCAGCTTATTTGTTTATTTTCAGTATCATCTTCTCGAGGCTGAAGGCATAGCAGGGGGAGTAGCAGTGCAGGCTGCTTGCTCTGCAGACTGCTTGTGAATGCTGTCTGTGTCGGCGGCACGAGGCCAGCCGGGTTGCCCTTTGGCAGTGTGGTATTATAAGATGGATTGGATAGCATGTGGTGTCCGTGCTTGAGTGCCTGGGAAGCTGGCTTGGAGCAACACTGGAGCACGCTCCCAGGCATGTGCATGCCTTCCATTGATTCAGCAGGCTGCTTGCTCCCATCTGTCAGAGCTCCTATGCTTCTCTGGGCTACCTGTGTAGCCCCTGCCAGGACAGCATGAATGAAACTCTGGTAATTACTATAGCATGACTTCACTAGAACCATATTGCTAGGGTTCATCACCAGCTCATTAATTAAATAGTTGCCATGGTGACAGTTGCCTTGGTATCATTAAATCCTTTGTCCTCCTTTCCCCCTCCTCCTCTCTGCTTCACAGGGTTTCTCATTCATATCCTTGTGTTGTACATGAATGAAACCAGAGGGAATCACAGGGCTAAGCAGAGAGGTACTTGAGGAAAGATAATGCCTGTTTTCTACCACACCTGTCACCTTGTGGGCATGAATGATCACTCAGCCCTGTGCCCATGTTCTGCTTTTCTTGTGTACATAAAGTCTGCCTCATACCCATCCCATTTTTTTCATTTGTTGATTTTAGGTCAAATTCTGATTATCCTGAGCACCTCTGTGTTATTCTGGGGTCCTAGGACCAGCTTCTCTCATTTTCAATGCTGCAAGGGAAGGACTGGGCACTTCATTTGCAGTCTAACTGCAGTCTTGGCAGTCTTCCAGAGCTGATCTTTTGCCCATGTGCTTGATTAAATCACAGTATTTCCTCTGTCTCTGAAGCCAGAAAGGACCATTAACTCTTCAAGACTGGCGACCTGCATAGTCCAGATCAGGCACTCCCTTCCAATGGCTTCTGCTTTGTGCCAGAAAGCTTCTGATGGAGCTGTGATTTCCTTGTCAGAAGACATTTCATCTTTGCATAAATGTTACTAGTGATGGTAAACACTTGTGCTGTGGTAGTCTTTCCAGGTGTTTAAGCACCCCTCACTGTTATGAATCTGCTTCCCCAGCATGCTTGGTGAGTCTTGTTTGGCATTACTTCTCTCTTTCGTGGTCTTCGATTGCCTGTGGGCACTTTCTTACGGCATCTAACAGCTCTCTTCACACAGAGTTTTGATCCTTTCTAGTCCCTATGCACACAAATGGATGGTTGATAATTTGTCCAAAGCTCACCATTCTGCCCACATCTCACTGTAGATATTTAGAAAAAAAAAATCCTCAGTGGATAGCAAGACATGTCTGTATTTATTTTGTAACAATGTTTTTCTAGTTCAAAGTATTCAAAGTAATCATATGGATGTGTTTCAACATCCAAAATAAATTTTTCATAGCACAAAATTGAGAGCATGTGGTTTGTAGAACTGTGAGGAAGTACAGCCTGCTGGGACAGTGTCAGAGGAGCATACAGGGTCTCAGAGCCTGAAGTGACCTTGCCCATATAGGTGTTGGAAGTGGTCACCGGTGGGTGCTGTCCTTTGAGCCACATCGTTGGGAATGACACAGTTGGTATGGGTCAAAATCACATCTGTAGTGTAAGAATGGTTAGGTTGTTTGCATGGTGGGGATTCTGGTGTTCATCTTTCTCCCAGACTCTGTTTTATATAGAAGTCTAGACATGCCATTAGAAGTGGGGGTAAAATTTACCCCATGGGATGGATTATCTGTTGTCTCTTTACTACCAGGCTTCAACCAACTTTGTCTGAAGCATTTGGCAGTGGCAGTGCTCTGAAGGAGGTCTCTTAAGCAGATGGAGCTAGGGGCTGAGTGAAATTGAAAATCCATATGTTTTTGACTTGGCCTTACCCAGAAATGTGAAAAATTGCCAGGGCTGTGCATCAGCTGTGTTTTTTCCAGCCAAAATGTGTTCTCTCTGACTGTGTGTCCTTTCAGAGATACATAAAACTTTCCAGAAAGTGCCATAACAACTGGGACACCAGGCAGAGGACAGGACCTGCTTGTCTGGCAGCTCACAGTGGTCACACATGGCTGCCATTGGTTTTGACATAAGGCTTACTGAGCGCAGATACAAGTACAAGCAGAGCCAGATCATATCTCTATTGTATTTGGTGGCCAAAGTGCATTCAGCCTATCTGAGGGCAAAAGAAGAACCTCAGTTGTCTCACTGCCTGTAAGTTACTGTGTGAGTGACTAGGAAATGCTTGGCTCTGTCTGGAAAAACGTCCTGTGCTAGAGAGGGGAAAACTGACATGGTTCTGGCCTGCCCTTTTGTGGGTTATTACTCAGTTTCTCACTGTGGTTTTCCTTCCCCTTCAGTTTTCTGCACTAATTTTGTAATAACAGTTAGTGCCGGATTTCATAACACAGACATACAACATGCAATTAGAAATTGCTTTGTGTGAAATAAAGTAGCTGTGAGTCATATCCAGACAAGTGAATTATCTGTGATTATTCAGCCAAGAAGGGAGACAGTGGTAAGCAGAGGAATGTGCACACCAAGGGCTATCATTATTAGCATTTCCATACTATTTGGAAGCATAAGGAGGAAAGCAATACCATATACTGTGGCAGGGCTTATTGGGATGCCTGTGTGTAAACATCCATGTGATCAAGTCCTCATGGGGAGGAACAGGTGATTTTCTTCTGATCCTAAGACTTGTGCATCCAAAGGATGAGCCAGTGACATTACTAGGTCTTTCTCTGTTTCTAAAAAAAACCCCAAAAAACAAAAACCAACCAAACAAAAAAAAAAAACAGGGTAGGAGAAGATACATATATATCTTTTAGAATTCTAAATTTATGTGAAGTTATGTGAAGCAAATCTTTTTGGCTGTGCAGAAACAGCTGGGAAACCTTTTGGGGTGAGGAGTTGCTGGGTTTGTGAAACAAGGTGGCTTTTGCAGTAGTCTCCCTGTGTGTCTGTTTATTGCCAGGTAGGCAGCTTAGGATCTGGGACTGCAGTCAGGGGGGCAGGAGGGCAGTTTGCATTTCCTGAGCGTCAGTAAATCAGCCGGTGAGAGAGACAGCGACAGCAGGGGATAATGCGAGCAGGGAGCGTCCCAGCTGCCAGCTCCGCACAACTTCACACTTGTCGTGGCAAGGATGATTCCTTTTGAAGGTGTACATTGAAACTGGAGGTCTTTCTGCAAGGTGAGAGGTACCGGGAAGGGACTGACAGTACTTGCTAAAGAGCATCTTCACAGTCCTTGGTGCATTGCTTGGACTGCCCAAAGAAATTTGTTTTCCATCCACTGAAGAGAATCAGTTGACCCTTCCCTAGTCAGTCACAAATGCCTGCATCTGTAAAATGACAGTGAGAAATGCTTAATCTTCCAAGATTAATCTAACAGATGCTTCTTCCAGGAAATGAACTAAAGGTTGCAGCTTCGCTTGAGCGATTGTGAGTCAGGTATGAGTCATTTCTCCCTTGAAGGGCATCTGGATGTGCTTTTCTGATAAACACACGAAGAGCACAAAGCCTGGGGTGAAAGGTTATCCCAGGAAGGAGAAACTAGAAAAAAACAAAACGACAAAAAACCCTCAGAGATATACTGGTGTACCCAGAATGTTCCTCTGTGGCCCACAGGATGCATTAGCTGTGGGTTTTAATGACATTGTTTCTCAACTTCCATCGCATACTGACTTGGAAAAACTGAGAGGAGCCTTCTGTTATAATGGAATTTGAATATTAGCATTATATCTGTTGTTTCTTTGGCTTCTGATTGCTGCAGGTGCATTGAGCCCAGGGAAGTGGGAGTTGTGGAAAAAGTACATCTTCAGCTGTTTTTCCACACCAAAGCAAGGTTGTCTGAGTACAGATTAGAGTCAGAGAGTGATACTGCAGAGTATTTGACACCTCAGTAACTGATCTGTATGAAAAAATAGTCATTTGCAGGAAATAATGTGGTACTGGCTGGCTTTCCAAAGCAATCATAAGTTAATAAAGTTAGTGCAGAAATTGATGGCCAAAATTATCTGTCCTTGTGCCATGCAGATCAGAATAAGGCATCACAGTATTTCTGCTTAATTTAAAAAAGATCATAGAAAGAGGCACTGGACTATAATGAACTGGGTGTAAAACTTGTTTCCAGGAGCAAGCCACAACCAGTTTTAGATGGTCCTGTTAGCTCAGTGGTAATCCCTGCTCCCACAAAACATTAGAGGTAGGATTGATGTAAAAATCTCTGATTGTGTTTATGGCTTTAGATGTTGTGGAGGTTATGATCTTTAGATTTTAGGCTTATCCAGAGCTCACACTTTGCCATGTGGCTGAATAGGTATACTGATGGAGATGCAGTTTCTTCTGGCTGCTGCCTGCTTCAAGCTGGTGCTGGCAGATGCATGGAGTATCAGTGTTCCTTGTTTATTTGTGTTACAGGAGATCCCTTCCCTCTCCCCACACTGACTGAGAAAGCTCTAGCACATCACTGAGACCATTTCACATTTGTCATCATGACATCCAGGGTATTGGATCACATTTGGATCATCTCATAGCCAAGCTGTTGTGCATATCCCTGATCTGAGCAAGCACATTATCTTCTGCACCACCTATCACAAACTGACTTTTACCTGTGGACCTGTGCCTTGGGTTCAAAATCATCAGGAGAATGACAGGCCAAAATGACCAAGATTGAGAGGTTTGCCCTTGTAGCCCTGTGCCATGGCACAGATGAGAAATGCCAACATTTTGAGGGGCATAAATCTGCATAGCCAGGATGAAGGAATAGCACAGAGGAGAGTGTGTTTTGGCTCAAGCATCTCTTCCAAAAGTGTTTTTAACTTGAAGAGCTGAAGCATTTACTGTGTCCCTTGAAAGTCATTTTATCTACGTCAGTTACCTTGACTGGAAAAACACAAGCAAAGAAAGAGCACACCCTTCTTAAAGCAATAGGTATCAGTCAATGAAGGACACATCTTTTATCCTTCCTCAGGTCTGAAATAGAAGCAGCAGACTTGAAGGTTAAACCCAAGCTACTCAGTATTGCATTAGGTGTTTACTAGTGAGGTTACCTCTGCAAGAAAAGGTGTCTGATACCTATGAAATAGAAGAGGGAAGAGAGAAGCAGAAACAGATGTCTCTGAAGGGAGAGAAATACTAATGTGTCCTGATGAAGAGGGTTGTAATGGCTGCAAGCTCTTCAAGCCTGCAGGGATAACATGTTAGCCTGCTCCATTTTCTCTTCCAGACCTTGCTGTTGCATATAGGCTTTGACAAAACAGAAGCAAGGCAGGCTGGAAAACTTCCTCAAAAATAGAAAAGCCAAGAAGTATTCTACTCAGAAAAAGGCTTCCCAAGACTGGTGTCATACTTCAAGATAGTGAGTGATTGACCTCAACAGCAGAAGGGGAAAAAACAACAAAATTATCTGTTCTTCCCTCTGGCAGGCTCCAGTGCCTTGGGAGACGGTTCTGCTGACTCATTCAGAAAGCAGTTTTCAAAACACGACTCCTTCTCTTGTATCAAGACAGCTCTTTTCACTGGGAACAGCAGCCCACCTGCCCCAATCAGCAAAGCTCCTGCTCTTGACTGACCTTTGGCTCAGGTTCCTTGTCACAGGCACCCTCCACTCCTTGGTCTGCGCTTAATTCTCAAAAGCCCAATTGCATAAAAATCTGGGGTCTGATATTTGGAGGTTGGTCCAATGTGATCATCTCCTGTGCTCTACAGTAGCAAGCCATGAAAAACAGTAAATAAATAGATACAAAAAATACAAGCAATGTGAAACAAAAGAGATTGCTAGTTCAGTTTTTTTCCTGTTAACCAATTGGTTTCTTCTATGCAAAGACAGGAGGCTGCTGCAAGGTAAATATAACTGCCTGCTTTAAACACATAAATTCTATCCCAGAATAGCCCTAAGGTACCTGGCAAGATATGCCAGCGAAAAGGTTGTCCTGCTGCAGGCTCTGTATACGCAGATGTACTTGTGCTGCTGTGGGAGGCAGGGTGCTGACAGCATGGCATATTGGATGACCCTTTTTGTGTGAATGAATTAGGAATCCTTCATCTAGTTCCTAGCCAGAGGACGTCACTATGTCTATTTTGTAGGTGCTAAGGAGTATTTTTTGCTTGTGGGCAGATCAGGGAAAGCTACTGGGTCAATCAGAGTATCAAGATGGATGCATAGGAGGACAGCCCAAACAAGGTCACATGTCCTCAGAGATCTCTCTTTGGTACCAGAACTCTTTCCAGAGGGAACTTTTAGTGCTGGCACCATTGCAGCCTTCCCCCAAGTTGTGGTTGTGGTGGCTGTGTGGGGAGAAAATAGAATTTTATTCACATAGCTCTTGGCAGGGCTCGCTCAGTCCTGAAGAAGAGATCTGTGATGGAAAAGGAGGGAACTCCTTAAGGTTTTCCCCATAAATTGCCATGACTTTGACTCAGCTGGAATCAAACTAGCATCAGTAGCATCATTCTCAGAGCAATCTCACAGCAGTGAAACTGATAGGAAATAGGAGAGCTTCCTGTGGGAACTACTGCTTGGTGGAAGCTTTGGTGAAAGGGAGGATCACACAGTAGTTGCCTCATCTGAGGAGCACAAGCAGGTTCTTGGACCTTGCTTCTCAATGTGAGTGGATGTGTGAAGCATTTTATCCCTATTTTGCTTCCCAGGAAGTAAATTATTCTTCCCGACTTTGCAGGGGGCAGGCAGCATATGCAGTTTCTGTAGGCAAACAAGGGGCTGTTGAGCAAAGAGGACCTGGGGCCTGGGCATCTGTTTCACAGGAGATTGGATCAGATCTGAGGGCTGTGACTGGCTCATCTGCCTTCCTGGCTGGTGACAGCTGACAGCTGTGGAAGACGGAGAGAGGGAGGCTTGATGTGAAAAGAAAGGGAGCTGGAATTGCAAAAACACACTGATGACGGTTTTGCTAGTAGAATTCCAATTCAAAATCTACATGTGATGAATTAAAACCTGAAATGGTGTTTAACAAATGCTGCTTGCCAAGCCAAATTAGCAGCCTCATTTGTTGCCAGTGGCAGCTCTTTAAAATTCTTAAAGATGGGCTCCTTTTAAAATGTGGCATAAATAGGATGTTTTCTCAACAGTAGCATTTCCTCACTTGAGCACTGCAGTAATTTTTGTCCCCTTTGGTCTCCCACAGCTGATATACCAAAAGAAAACACCAGCACAAAACGCAGCCAAGCTCCTTGGAGATGTAAATAGACCGGAACAACTGGTGTCCTCTTAACACAGCATCAGTCGCTGCTGGGTGCTGAAAGAGGCAACACGTTTGTTGCAGTCCAGGCAGCCATCGCAGGCAGCAGGTGGAGAAGATTTAAGACCTTGTAGCACTGTCTTGGAGTTTCTCTGAAGAAAATGGAGCACAGATGGAGTGTGCTTTGACCTGCTCACTCGGTGACTGCAAAATCCTTGTATTTTCAGACCAGCTCTGTATTTATCTCTGGGCATCTCTATTTATCTCTGTGGCATGGCTTGGAAATCCTCCACATACTCACTGCTCATGCTAGCCTTGTTGGCTGTTAGCTGAGCTTCCTATGGATTTGAGGTGAATTAGCAGACAGTAAACTAAGGCAGGTCCTTATCTGCTGGTGGGCTCTTCTCAAGAAAAATTAACCCATTTACTTTCTCCTAGCAGACTGTGTTTCCAAAAATAGTAGATTTTGGAGACAGTTGCTGCAGAGGAACTGCAGGTGATCAGCACCACATCCATCAGCCAAAAGAACAGAAACAGATCCATCCATTACAAAGGATTCGCATGCCACAGAGACTTCTCATAGAAGACAGATGAACCTTAGAAAGCAATGGATGATAGGCTCTCCATTGGAATGGTGGTGTTACGAGAGGCTTTGACCTGGTGATGAAGTGTAGGGAGGCTTTTTGCCAGAGTATGTTCTGAGCAGTAAATACTGGCTTTACCAAACAAAGAATAAGAGGAAGTCTGATGAGAATTTTAGGGCAAAGAGAGAAATTATTTTATGGAGAAAGGAATATAGTAAATACTGTGTTATGCTCTGTTTTGCCTTGCAGGATGGCTCTCATTAGGAAATAAGTGCAGATGTGATTTCTTGGGTGTGCCACATTTGTGATGAACAGGCAACAGTTAGAACAGTGAATGGAGCTTCACCTGGCCTGTTTCAGATTTTCCTTGGCCAGGTCTACATGACACATACCTGACTCACCTGACTGCATTGGTTTGTTGACCATTAGGAAGGTCGTAAGTGATTCTGATGGACAGAAGGTTAGAAGATGGCTATTTTGGAGGTTATACCAGAAAAACTGCTTTCAGAGCTTGTTTTATTAGAGTAGTATTTGTTTTATTTTTAGGGATGAAGTTTGGGCTATGTGGAGCAGGATAATGCACTGTTATATTTTCCTGAGCACCTCATGTAGGATCATGCCAATTCTTGGATGTCCTTGTGGGATGTTTGTTTCGTAGCCAATTTGTGTTTCAAAGCTTGCATTTTCCAAGAACACCAAGTGGTTATACGAGTCATTGTTTTTCAGGTTACTCTCTCTTTCATGCCATGGAGCAGAAAGGGGTGCATGATGCAGCTGCCTACAGGAACTGCTGAGGATTTGTGGTCACTAAGGCTGGCACATACTAGAGGGAATTGTGGTTGTGCTGGTGGTAATGGGACTGATGGATCAATCTAGCCCGTGCAGAACCACAACTCAGAGCAGGGAATGATTTCTTGCCACTGTGGGAGGATGTTCACACCACCTCTTTCTTTTAAGGTGTTTATCATATGTTGCCTCCAGGGAGGACGGTTGTGAGCCAGAGCCCAGCCTGGGAGCTGTTATACATCCTTTTCTCCTCCTCTAACTACAGTGGGAGCTGAGGGGCCACTTTCTAATTTAGGAAATAGTTTGATAAGTCTTGCTGCCTGAAGTAGCATAGATTTCCTTTTTCCCTGCGTATGTCTCCCTGCCTCCCTTTGTCTCCCTTTACCAAACCATAGTTTGGGGAGCTGATTACACACACATGCACACCTACACACAGAGCAATATCACTTCCCTGATTCTGCTCCCTGCCTCCCACAAACTTCAGGATTAATGCAATGAAAATGGTGGGCAGGACTAAACATCTCAGGGCAGTGGCCATTACCAAAAGAAGCCATAAGCCAGACCAGGCCTTAAATTTTAAGGCCCATCTTTGGGGATTCTGACCTTCAAGGAACAGCCTAGAACTTCCTGGAGCTAGCAGATGATGTTACTATTGAACTTGGGGAGATGCTCTGAGGTAAACAAAAAGCACAATGGTGCTTGGGGGACCACATCTTAGCTCCAAAAAGCTGCAAGGTGGTGTTCATACCTGACTGTTGATACTTGACTGTTGATACCTGAGCTGCTCCTTGCCCATCTGTGACAGAAGTGCATTTTGATGTAGAGCAAACCCCGCTGGTGTTTTCTAAACACCTCAGTCTCTGGTGCATCACTCAGAACTATGTCAGATTTCCCTGCCGCAGGAGCTAATCCATTCTTCTGCACACATGCCTGATGCCCTTCAAGGATTAACAGCCCATGGTAGAGCCTGAGCTGTATCTGGCACAGATGGACCTCTCTGTCCCTGTCCCTGACTGCTGCAGCTGGGCTGCTGCTGGCTCTCAGGGCAGGTGCTGCTCTTGAAGCTCCTCTTTTGGAGACCATATAGCTCTCCCAGATGCAGCAGGGGGGAGCCAGGGAGGAAGCAGGGCTTGCGTGTAGATACAATTGGTTGTAAAGGATTGTTGGGGGTTGA